>MJUT01030028.1:246883-258424 GCA_002080005.1 Gigantidas platifrons | reverse complement strand
TGTAGAGGAGTGGTCGTTAACATTGTGGAAATTTCAGATTTCAATTACACTTTTTTTCCCTATTTGTGGAAGGAAATCTGTATAAATTTTTCGACTCAAAGAATTTAATTTAAATTAAAATCCATACCATCCACGCCAGTTACAATATGTCTTAATGCTACAAATTAAAAATGATCTATGTCCAATATACAAAGGAAACAGACATTGAAATTACACCACAGGCAGAGGGGCAAGGCATGGCTCACCACAATTGGAAAAAACAGGGTCACTGCACTTCTCTTTCATAGGATTTTAGGGAGAAGTGAAAGAAAATCTGGAAAACTTCTTACATAATTTCAAATTACAAATCAATTTAATTTAAATGTTTTGTTCTCCTGCATACGGCTATCAGTCACAAAATAAACACAAGCGGTCATATGCCATGATATGGTTCGAAATATGACACAATCAACAACTTTGGAATTAAACGTTGAACATCAAACCCTTAAGATCAAATGTCAGCAACTTAATTAGAAGCCCTGTATTTATGTGAATCTGTATTTTCATCAAATTTACATGACAAGAAAAGGTATTTTCATTGCGAACTCGCTTCCAAAAAAACAACAACAACAGTTTGACTAAAGCTTTGTTCTAGAGATGAAAGTAAGGCGATTTTATTTAAACAAAGAAAAAAAGGTCACCCAGTGCCAGATATATTGAACTCCGGTTAGGTAAACTAAAGTAGAAAGTTATGTTCACTTTTTAATCACAGCACAGCAGGTGGGTGGAGAGCGAAAAAGAAAAACATACATCATGTTATCTTCTAGTTTTGACTTGTTATCTCATAGGAACACTCAACATCCTGTAATTGTCTCTATTTACTTGAATGGAAACAATCAATGTTCAAATATTCATTGTTGCCATTCATTAACCAGCGATCTATGTAAACTTCATTAAATTGCTAAGGACAAGGTATAGATTTTCTATTAATGCAGGTATTGTTGTCCTAACAATATACTGCTGTAGTGACAAAATTGCTCTAGTGAGCTGTATTATGTGTTATTTCATACCAGTCTATTACAATGTACTATGTACCAATCAGTAGTGGTTTGGTTTAGGTTGTTTAACACCACTTTCAACAATATTTCAGTTATATCGTAGCGGTCAGTTTTATTGGTGGAGGAAACTGGAGTACCCGGAGAAAACTATAGACCTGTCGCAAGTCAGTCAAACTTTATCACATAATGTTGTACACCTCACCCAGATAGAGATTCGAACTCACAACATCAGAAGTGATAGGCACTGATTGCAAAGGTAATTATAAATCCAACTACCATACGATCACCACCATGACAGCCCCTGTTTAACCTTGTATATATATACAATCAAACCTGCCTTAAAGGACACCTCTATATAGCAAATCACTGTCTATAAAGGGCAGCCTCATTTTTCCCAT
The DNA here is from genome assembly GCA_002080005.1 of Gigantidas platifrons. NCBI lineage: Eukaryota > Metazoa > Mollusca > Bivalvia > Mytilida > Modiolidae > Gigantidas > Gigantidas platifrons. Next base: position 256,989 of record MJUT01030028.1, on the reverse strand, counting down.
TAATGAATAGTGCATATAATTTTAACCTGTATATAAAGGGCAACTGCTCATTAAGGGCACATTTTCAGGTTCCCTTGAGTGGCCTTTATATACAGGTTTGACTGTATCTCGTTCCAACCACTATTAATCAAATTATTCACAATATCATTACAGATATTGAACACTGATTGACTCATTACAGATATTGAACACTGATTGACTCATTACAGATATTGAACACTGATTGACTCATTACAGATATTGAACACTGATTGACTCATTACAGATATTGAACACTGATTGACTCATTACAGATAGTGAACACTGATTGACTCATTACAGATATTGAACACTGATTGACTCATTACAGATATTGAACACTGATTGACTCATTACAGATATTGAACACTGGTTGACTCATTACAGATATTGAACACTGGTTGACTCATTACAGATATTGAACACTGATTGACTCATTACAGATATTGAACACTGATTGACTCATTACAGATATTGAACACTGATTGACTCATTACAGATATTGAACACTGATTGACTCATTACAGATATTGAACACTGATTGACAAGTAAGATTATACACATGCATGTATGCTTTCATAATACTGCACTTTCTTCACTAACGTCTCTTTAGCAATAACCTTCCTCTGGTACATGTACTTCGTTGGAAATATTATATCAACTGTCCAGTTTGACGCAGGAATATACAAACTAGTTTGGCACACACAAATATTAACCAATACCTAAGCAACCTCCAGTTGTTTGTAAGAGGGTATGTGTCTTATTTATGTTATTTGTATTTGTTTGCCTCTACGAAGTGGTGTCCAAGACATATTGTGTTGTGTTTTTGCTTTGTTTTTCTGTGACTTGTGAACACTATGTTGCCAGTTTCTCTGCAGGATTGTCATTTCTGATTGCCCCTTCAGTATTCTCTAACGTTTATTTATCTAATGTAGGAAGTTAAAACTTCTTGTACATATACAGGACAGTAAATTCCTTGACAGCACGGGAAGCTATCTTTATAGCACTGGAGATACACACCAATTTACTTGCACTTAAAATTTAAATTCACCTCTTATATCTCGAGTGCTTTAGTTACAATTAAAAATAAATATACAAAGATCACATACAGATCCAGACAAATATCTTAACAGTAGATCTATATCTTGGACGAAAACATTGTAAACAGTCTACTCATCAATATTGAGATAATTACTTTGATATACAGGTACAGTAGACAACAACACATGGATTCATTTTCACGATTCATTTCCTTTAAAGGAAAGTATGGTAACTATTTTTGATCAGGAAATCTATATTGGGGGATAATATGACGTGAAATAGGAAAGCTAATCAGTCCACGGCCTACCCATTCATCAGTTTGATTATATTATATTTTTCATCTCTCTGTGAAACTTCGCTGATCATCATACAATCGTAAATATTTCTTTTCTTTCAAGGTTGAAACTATCAATTTTTCATCTCTGAAACTTCGCTTAAAACTAACTACAATTGTAATTATTTCTTTTCTTTCCAAGGTCTAACTATCAATAATTTTACCATTCAATTAATATTATCTTCATCTTCAATAAACATGACCACTACGGCATAACTAGTGTTTCCTATTTCATCTTAAGTAAACAACTTTCGAATTACGGGCTGATTCTGGATAGATTGAAAATTAACGAAAATAGCTGAAACCATCTACACACCACCTTTTTCATAAAGGTAATTTTTTATCTGTTCTGCAATTTTCAAAATTTCTTTTTCACAGAAAAATAGCTGAAATCAGTAAAATAATTGACAAAAAAATCATACTTGGAATTAAAATATTGTGCAGTAAACTTTTCACAGTAAAGATTTAATTAATTTTCTCGAGTAAAAAGGCATTTAACAATTATATGAAATACTCTAATTTTTGTTTGTCCTAAAATCACATTAAATACAAACAAGACAAAGCAACAAGGGGACCTTCAGTTCATCGCTTAGCTGGGAACAGGAACAGTTCTATAATTATACATCAATTTTATTATTTCATTTTAAACCGCAACAGTTCTGTGTTGTTAAAAATCAAAATAACATGACATATTATTTATAACAAAGATACATATATAACATTCATCAGCCGCTGTTTACAGTACCGGTAATATAGAATAACTATACAATATAATACCAAACCCAAAAACCTCAAAACAAATCACTGCTAGTATCTGGTCATCTCGTATGACTAGCATTTGCAACCACAACTGGATTTTGACTAAACTATAACCAGGGGCAACCAAATTCTGCATGGTCATTCGAACCAAAATATTTTAGTTTTACAAAAACATAATTTAAATAAATCAAGTCCTGAATCATTTGTGCAAGAATCCTAGCGTGAAAGGGAATGAAATCCAGACCAAATAACAGGAAAAATATTAAATATTGTGTGATGAAATTGATGGGTATAACCAATATTAAAGAATTTATTTGATACCAATCATCCATTCAAAATTATGGCTGCCACTATATAACTGAAATATTGCTCCATTCAAAATTATGAATTCCAATTCAAAATAGACCAACTGTAACAATTGACTATTATCAGTACCATGTACATTTAATCCCATTATTTTCCAACCATTCCATCTATATATTGTAGGGGTGTTTTTTGGACTTTTTTACAACAGAATTACATTTATAACTGTGGAACTATATACATGTAGCTCTAATAACATATATGTATGGTCACAAAAAAGACCATTAAAGCTACAGTTCCGCAGCTAACAACATTTAATATACATATTGATAAACAAGGAGTCGTCATGGTCGTGATCGTATGGTACTTGGATTTACAATTACCTGTGCAATCAGTGTCTATCAACCTAAGCAGTGTGGGAAACTACCGCTCGCCAAATGCGAGTGTAAAATGATTTTGGCGAGTATTTCTATCCAAGTACTAGCCATACTAGCCATTCTGGCGAGTTGGCATGTCTGTGCGAAATACGATAATTTACTGCTCGACAGTTGATGTAACAAAATAAATAGTCAACAATCGATTGAATGGATTGATTGAACGTGATTTAATTGTGTGTTCCGATAAAATAGTACCGAAACATAAGTTTTTATTCAAATTGTCACTCATTTTTTGTTGCGGACGCCATCAGTTTTTATGGAAACACTAAAAACTTATGCGATTGTCCCGACCTTGGTTGTTATTTTCTTATCGTTTCTGATTAGAAATCGTGAATGAGATACAAATGTACCTATGAAATACCCTTAAAAACAGATGTTTTGTTATTTCAAATATATTACCATGTCGTAGCCCAAATTTTAGCGGAAGTTGGTAATTATTTACTGAATAATCGTACATCATTGATCGGAAATGGTACGCTTATTTTGTTAATATCCTTAAAGTTCTAAATATTGACCTTGACGGCAAATTTGAATTAGGAATATTTAAGTAATTTTAAGCCAAAAGGAAATCCTTCACCTGAAAAAGATGTTAGCCAAAAGATAGTGAGAAAATTTATCCCTAAATGGAAATTAGGGAGATAATGGTTGATGCATGATGCAAACAAGGGAATGGGGTGTTTCCTAGGCTATATGAGGAAAATTGGACACTTAGTGTTATGGAAGATATGGAGAGTTCAAATGAGGGATCTCTCACCATGGTTGGCTAGTAGAATTAAATTTTGGCGAGTAGATTTCAATAGATACAAGCCAGATTGGCAAGTAACTTTAAAAAATGATTTCTCACACTGTCTAAGGTGTGAGTTCGGAACCCTGTTCGTGGCGATTTGTATTCGATACAACATTATGTGATAAAGTTTGTCAGTAACTTGCGACGGATCGGTGGTTTTCTCCAGTTTCCTCCACCAATAAAACTGACTGCCATGATATAGCTGAAATATTGTTGAAAGTGGTGTTAAACACCATAATTCTAACCCCTAAAACAAACTTACATTTTCATGTTTAAATCTAGTTAATATCTTGATTTCTCTGAGTGTTCTCTGACAGTATGTCTGATGTTCAAATGGAGATATTTTCTTGATGGCTACCCGACTACCGATCACAGAGTCTTTTGCAGATCTATAAAGACAGAATAGAATTGATTAATAACAGGGATGATATTCTGGTTAGAAAATAAAGTAACTGAAAATCAATGAAAAATAGCTGAAACCGTCTACACCCCCTTTCAAATGGTCCATTTTTGACCTGATCCGACTCATTGTGTCCAGCAACTTCAGCAATTTATCTCCAGAGGAAAATACTAAGCTGAAATCACTTAAATAACTGACAAAAATCATCCCTGATATAAGGATATGCCTGGGGAGATAACTTCCTGGCTGCCTGTCACAGAGTCTTGCAGATCTTAAAAGATACAATAATATTGATAAATAAGGATATGCCTGGTGATGTAGTCTTTATAGCTTCCAGACTGATGGACACATAGTGCTTTGCAGATCTCAAAAGACCCACTAAACTCTATTAAATAAGGATATAACAACAAAGACTGGTTAGATTACAACAGAGAGGTCATTAAAATGTATGATTGTCTAATGTTATCACATACAAACCAAATCCTGTTAGTAAACTGATAGAACATTTGTTAAATTGTACCGGCAAATTGTGTACAGTCAAACATGTAGTCATTTGACTTTTAAAGGGAAGATTGAAATATGGTCACATAAGAGAGGTGGTTGCTAAATACAGGTTTACTTAATATGAAATGGACTGTAAAGGGAATTAAAAATCAAGGTCACTTAATACAAGTTGTTGCTTAATAGAGGTGGTCACTAAACCAGGTGTGACTGTACTTAATAGAGGTGGTCACTAAAGCAGGTTTGACTGCAACTTAATAGAGGTGGTCACTAAAGCAGGTTTTACTGTACTTAATAGAGGTGGTCACTAAAAGCAGGTTTGACTATATATGCAGCTCAGAAAAGTATACAAGTATGTGCAGCTTCATACACGTACATGTATGTCGTTGTCGCTAACCCACAGATGTTCTTGCTCCAATTACTCTCCAATAACAAGTGGAGAGCACTCGAAGCTTCATCAGATGTGGGTTACCAACGATGCATATGTACCTGTATCTTATGACCATGTAAAGAAGTACTGTAGAGACAATATATACTACCAACGATGCATGTATATGTACATTTGTACCTGTATCTTATGACCATATAAAGAAGTACTGTAGAGACAATATATACTACCAATGATGCATGCATATGTACATTTGTACCTGTATCTTATGACCATATAAAGAAGTACTGTAGAGACAATATATACTACCAACGATGCATGTATATGTACCTGTATCTTATGACCATATAAAGCAGTACTGTAGAGACAATATATACTACCAACGATGCATGTATATGTACCTGTATCTTATGACCATATAAAGAAGTACTGTAGAGACAATATATACTACCAACGATGCATGTATATGTACCTGTATCTTATGACCATATAAAGAAGTACTGTAGAGACAATATATACTACCAACGATGCATGTATATGTACCTGTATCTTATGACCATATAAAGAAGTAGAGACAATATATATACTATTAAGATTGTAACCAAACATAGTGTTACACTCATCAAGGAAAAGACAATCCATATAGAAAAATAATGTCAGCACACCACCAATACTATAGAAAACACAAACTACCCACAAAAAAGTCTTAAGACCCAGAAATAACACTAAATATGTGATACATGTATTCTGTAAAAAATTAGTAAATTTTCATTTACGTGTAAACACAAAATAAATCATGGAACCCAGAATGTGTTGGGAGTTTTAACATGGATTGGCGGATATTAGTATTTTATCCCGAGCCAGAAGCAAGGGATAAAATTATTTACTAATATCTGCCAATCCATGTTAAAACTCAAAACACATTCTGGCTTCCATAATTTATTTCGATTCTGATATGTCTAAGAGTACAAATACGGTAGTATACTTTGATTGGAAGACGGTAATTTATACATACGCTTGCGGAAAATGTCGCACACAATTTATGTAACTCGAATAATACTGCGCCCTCTATCGGCATTATTCGGGTCACAATTTATGCTGCCAATGGAAACGTCAGTCACATTCATCGGCGCATGTGCTAATGAGATAATACGAAGAAATAATTCTGGGTTTTTTTAACAAAGGGAAAGAGTGAGGTCATGTTAGAATAACTCATTATAATATACGTCCAGTGAAAAAACAAACATAAACATTTTTGCTAATTTGTAAAACATTTCTATTTATAACTACATGTACCTTCTTTGATTTACAAATGTAAGGTATGGCTGCAGGACCATTACTGCAAAGTTTTATTTATTAATTAGGCCACATGTTTCTAGAGATTACAGACGACATCTGATTGCAAAAGCTTGTTTGGCCTTTGACTGCTGACGAGCTTAAAAGAATACCTGAATGACAATAATTGTCATCGGAAAGTGTTGAACTATTCAGTATCTTTTACAAAACCACAACATTTAAAGCACTTATGTAATAATCCACAACAGGGGGAAGTCTCTACTTAATAAATATAAAGATGAATACTAGATATTGCAGACATGAAAAACAAGATATTTAAAATATCTGACCATAAAAAAAACCATGCATGATTGACCCTGTATTAAACTGTTTTATAAAGCAGACAAGTATGAAATGAATTTGAGATTAATACCCTATGAAAGTGGTATAATAATTTACAGTCCTTATGTATGATGTCTTGTTTATATGAAATCAATACTTGTAATGTTTAACAAAATAATCAAACTGAGCTAGACAGAAAAATTATTTTCAGCAACGCCGACAGTCAAAGATCTTGGATTCATGGGAACAGTAATTTCCTTCTTACAAGGCCACTCTCACAAAAAGCCACACCTGTATTTATTGTGTACTTACATGTACACAGTAGATTATAGGGTTATATTAGGGCTATGGTGTCCAATGCCCCTTTAAACAATATTTCAGTTACATTGTGGCGGAAACCGGAGTACCCGAAGAAAACCACTGACCTGTCACAAGTCACTAACAAACTTTTGCATAGAGTACGCCTTGTCTGAATGGGGATAGGCACTAACTACATAGGAATGTAGTTATAAATCCTACAACCATACGATCATGACCATGATACAGTAGATTATAGAATGTTGCTGAACACACAGGTGTGGTACATGTGACTGAAGCTGCCAACAATATTGGTACACAGTAATCTTTACCCATTTTGGCAATCCTGTTTCGGCCCTTTGGTATACAAACACCCAAAGAATTTGAATTAATTTTACTTTCCAGTCTTTTGAGCGTACCTGATGAAAATTATTATAGAAATCTAAAAAAGGGAAGAAATCCCCTGATCAGATGAAAACTTTCATCCCTACACAAATTGTGGCAAAATTAAAACCAAACTCATTGTGGAAACAACTACCACGTTAACTGAACTGTCTTATACTAATTATGTGATGAATATTACAATATTACTCATGGTGATATTAGACAAGTTTTATAGACTAGTAGACATTTTCATACATAATCTCATCCCAACGGCCCCCAATTCTATATTCTTATCCAGTATGCATCCATGTACATCCACACAGAGTGAATCAATTATGAAAAGAAAGTTTAAACAGTGACAGTGAGGGTCAACAATTCCACCAACATCAACGAAACGAACAACCACCCAGGGCATTCCACAGCAGCCGGGCACAGGGCAAATTGCCTGTTTAATTGCATTTTTCCCCCGGCTACTTTGTTTTCAAAATCAAAAAATGTCAAAGTGAAAGTGAAAGTAAAATATGGCTTTGTTTTGTATACTGGTTTATCTTTAACAATCTAAATTGTTCAAATCAGGAATCACAATAAGTGGGTAAGAATGAAAATTTGGGGAATTTTGCATGATTTTAGAATATTTTTCATTGGGAAAGGGTTTTTACCAGACCTTGGGAAAGGCTAGAAAAATTCCTATCCTACTTTAGGATTATCACCTCCTACTTGAAAATAAGTGGAATGCCCTGACCACCTCTCACTTAAAATTATTGTTAACACAAAAAAAATAATAATATACAACGTATGACCTTGGAAATCCAGGTATTTTGCAGTATTTGATTTTGCCCCCAATTTTGTAATTAAAGATACAATTACCAATGTGTAAAAATAGTCGCACATTTTCACCCGTAAAGCACAAGATATCAATAACAATAACAAAAGAGTAATATTCACACTAGTAATAAATAATTAAACAGTTCTATTCATACGTAACAGTACATGGTGATCGCTGTCCTTATCTTGTTTTACAATCAAACTATTACTTAATTAGAAAACATTGTTCTATTTCCGTATCACTGATTGTATTATTGTTATGTAGCATAGTACAACAATCAATATAATATACAAGGTTTACTTGTAACTGGCTCTCAACAGTGCTACTATCACAGGAATTAGACTGTTTATTTTAGTTTTACATGTAGGGTTATATTTAGGGTTATGGTGTTTAACACCACTTTCATTCATTGTATTATTGTATGTAGTATATTCTAACAATCAATACTATACTTGTACTGACTCTTGTTGAACAGTACTACTATCACAGGAATTAGTGGGCCGCCATCACATGAATTAGACTGTTTATTTTGGTTTTACATGTAGTGTTAGGGTTATGGTGTTTAACATCACTTTCATTCATTGTATATAGTACAACAATCAATATTATACAAGGTTTACTTGAACTGACTCTCAACAGTGCTACTATCACAGGAATTAGTCTGTTCCTGTTTATTTTAGTTTTACATGTAGGATTAGGGTTATGATGTTTAATGCCACTTTCAACAATACTTCAGTTATATTGTGGACGTCAGTTTTATTGGTGGAGGAAAACAGAATATCCCAAGTCACTGACAAACTTTTATCACATGTTGAATTGAGTACACCTTGCCATGAGCAGGATACTAACTCACAACTTCAGTACAATGTACAAGTACATGTAGTTGTACATGTCCAAAAGACTAATAAATGTGCACAATATGCAAAGGAATATTGAAATTTACATTATTCATAGTTTTACATTGTAGAAAATTACTTTTTTGTAAATGATTTTCTTGCTGTAAAATATGTCAAAAACATAGCAACCTTTCTGAAGAATATACATAAAAACATGTACCTAAGGGTCAAATAGAAGCCACAAATCAAAGAAAAACCAAACCAATTGCCAAAAAAAAAGAAAGACAAAAGACAAAAAATGGTCCACAAAAGACTACACAGAAAACTAAATATGTAGGGTGAACTCTAATGATCTGGAAAATAACACAAATATGTAGGGTGAACTCTAATGATCTGGAAAATAACACAAATATGTAGGGTGAACTCTAGTGATCTGGAAAATAACACAAATATGTAGGGTGAACTCTAATGATCTGGAAAATAACACAAATATGTAGGGTGAACTCTAATGATCTGGAAAATAACACAAATACAAATGTATGTAGGGTGAACTCTAGTGATCTGGAAAATAACACAAATATGTAGTGTGAACTCTAATGATCTGAAAAATAAACAAATATGTAGGGTGAACTCTAGTGATCTGGAAAATAACACAAATATATAGGGTGAACTCTAGTGATCTGGAAAATAAACAAATATGTAGGGTGAACTCTAATGATCTGGAAAATAACACAACTATGTACAGTACACTCCAAGTGTTACGACGCTCATACTCTCAGGTCGGACAGAGAGTTTCGTCGGACTTTGAGAGGGTGTCACTCTTAAAATCGTCCGACAAAATCCTCCCAGGTCGGAGTGAGAGTGAGAGTGAGAGTTTCCACTCTCAAATAGTTAAACTGTGTAACGTCCTCAAATTCTACTAACCAATAAATTCGTGCATAAAGAAACATGCGTATCTTAGTAAAGCTGAAATAAATTAATGTTATATAGTACGGAAAGTATAGATCTGTTAACGGTTGTCATGGGTGATATTATACAATAATACCAATGAATAAAATGTATTAACATGCAGTACCCATGTTTTAAGTGCACTAGAAGTGAATATATATACTCGCGACAATCGATGCCAAGGCCCTTTCACTTGCTGCAGATAGTTGCCGGTTTACGATATCGGATGC
>MJUT01030028.1:155585-224009 GCA_002080005.1 Gigantidas platifrons | reverse complement strand
TTTTTATTATATATATATTTATTTATATATGTATAATTAACAAAACTATATACATATGAAATGTATAATCCTAAATTAAACAATGCTATTAAATTGTTACATTTTACAGTTTAATTTTAATTTACACTTATCAAAACTTGTCACTGGTGTATAATCATTTTCTAGGCATTTCATAGCAAACAATACTGCTTTTGTATGGTGTCTATTCTTTATGTTTTTACTCACTTAACCTCTTTTTAATTTCATTTCATAATTCTTTTTAATTTTATGAGCAAATCATATGCACAACAATATGTAGAAAGAATTTTAATTATTAACAAAAATACTGATAATTACTTGTAAACAAATATTAACCCAATGTTAATCTATGTAACTTAAGAGATAAGAGATGCTGTTGTGGAACCTGATCTACAGCAGCGCCATCTGTGTTATCAGTTAGGGGAAATAATTGACCATTTGTCCCCATTGGTGTTCATGTTACTCATCTTTAGCTTTATCAAGGATTTATATAGTAGAATATAAATCCTTAGTTTTATGTGTAAGTTTTGTAGATCGTTGTTTGTCCTTTTGTACTTTTTCTTCTGGCCCTTGTGTTGTCTGTTCTTCGATTTACGGATAACATGATTAGCCATTTGGTGTCCTCAAACTCTTCTTAATGACTGAATGAAATGAATTAAATACAAAATCCAGGATTATATTCAAACAACATGCAAAAGACATCTTACATTGTTATATTTTAATTTTAATTTAATTTTAACCACAGACATAAAATGCATATACACAATAGCTTTTTTGACATCAAAACTGAGGAGCTGCCAAATTTAAATGTAGATATATTGAGATCCCAACAATATACTAATGTAATTTAAAGATATACAATGTAATTACGGTATATGTATTTGATTCAACCACGTGACTTTGAGAGATTGAGACATATAACGCAATTATATCTGTACGAACTTGACCTCAAATGAGATCTTTTCATTGGCTATAGTCGACATTTTAACAGCCGATGTGTATACAGAAAATCTGTTGTAGGATGGTAGTTATACATGAAGTTTATTTATAGCTACATTGACCTCAAATGAGATATTTTCATTGGCTATAGTCGGCATTTTAACAGCCGATGTGTATACAGAAAATATGTTGTAGAATGGTAGTTATGAATGAAGTTTATTTATAGCTACATTGACCTCAAATGAGATCTTTTCATTGGCTATAGTCGGCATTTTAACCTGTTGTATGATGGGAAAATCGTAGTTATGAATGAAGTTTATTTGTAGCTACACAAAAAATCAATAAATACACAGATCAATTTATATCGGTCAGCGTTTTTTTATACCATCATACAAAAATTAAGACAAATTTGCCGATCCCATATGATAAGAATCACTTCCGGGGTAGGTTAGATTTTTTTGTTTCTAAAACAATACACCATCACCAAAGGAACTATACGTTTGTATTGGACGATTAAGCATGTTTAACGCCACTTTCAACAATATTTCAGTTATATCAGGGAGGTCAGTTTTATTTGATGAAGGCAACCGGAGTACCAGGAGAAAACAACCAACCTGTCGCAAGTCACTTACAAACTTTATCACATATTCCTACATGACGTCCTTCTTTCGCTTTGTAAAAAACGAGCGATTTATCGATTGGGTATAATCGAATTAGTACATGCACCGGTGCATGTTACTGACTTTCCCGTCATAAATGTACATGTTGATGAATTATAATCTGCTCGAATTTGGCAGCATAAATTGTATGCGCAACGTAAATATAAGTTACAGTTTTCCAATCATAGTATACTACCGTATTTGTACTCCTAGATATATCAGAGTCGAAATAAATCATGGAAGCCAGAATGTGTTTTGAGTTTTAACATGGGTTAGCGGACATTAATAAATTTATCCCTCGCCTCTGGCTCGGGATAAAATACTAATATTCGCCAACCCATGTTGAAATATTCCTCGCCTCTGGCTCGGGATAAAATACTAATATCCGCCAACCCATGCTAAAGCTCAAAACACATTCTGGCTTCCATGATTTATTTCTTAAATATTGTATCGAGTACATCTGGCCATGAGCGGGATTCGATCTCACAACTTTAGTGGTGATAGGCACTGATTGCATAGGCATTATAAATCCAACTACAATACGATCACGACCACGACGGCCCCTTTGATTAAGAATAAGACGAAAATTCCTGTCGTTGAAGTGAACGCAGAAAGATGGTTTTTATATTTCTCGTGTATTTACGTTTACTTTTCGTCCTGATACAAAATCAATGCTGACTACTTCTTAAGTTTTTTTACGTATTAAAATCAAAACTGAAGTCTTTGAAATATTTATTTGTAATAAAGTTAAGTAAACATTACATTCTTATTTCAGGAGACCAATATCAGAGTAATGAAGATATACACTAATTTAATGGATTATAGACATTTGTTTAGTATATTAATAATTAGCAAAATGTTACTCTTTTTTTTCTTAAAACATATAAATATTGCCTTTTATTACAAATGTTCATGAACGCATTATCGTCTCAAGTCGCTTATATGCGTAAGCGTCAGTCCCACGGACCCCACAGGACAAGTCATGGACCTGATTGTTGTCATAGGTGTCATAATGCTCGATGTTCGATAATTTTGTTATTACCCTTATATGTTATACTTAAGCGATCTTTGAAAAAATATTTGCATACATCATTTTGATTTGATTTTATTGAGCTTCAGAATTATCTTCTGTCGACACTACAGCTTGAAAGCTTGTTTCACCTATAATGTATTCATGTAATTTAATAATTAATCTGCCAATTGCTCACAGTTAGAATCCCACAGAGCACCATTAAACAGATCATGGACAAAGCAGTCTTCACTTTCATTGGGATAAAGAAATGGCAAAGCAAAGAAGGGAGTCAGTCATTTAAACTATGATTTTCCAAACTATGCTCAAGTTATTATTGGCTCTGCGCACAAGAGTCTGTATCTTTATCCACCATGATTAGCCTGTGTGGAATCAAAAACACTCGATTGCACTATCATGAACAAATTTCCTCAGTGACCTTGTGTACTGATTACTTATAAGTGTTCAGTGAGTGAGTGATTGTTGTTTAGCGCCAATTCATTTATTTTTCAGCTATATCATGGCGAGAACAAGTTCATTTTCTAGACCAACACGCGGAGTTGGATTTTTATAGTGCTAGCTCACTGAAACAACAGTCCGTGGGCAGACATATCGCTCCACTCGGTCACATTATTCTGATTCCGAGCCAACCAGTCTTTGCCCTTTCTCCTTAATGTTGCGTACTTAGTGGAGAAGCAACAAATACCAATTTTATAGTCTTTAGTTTGATCAGACCGGAGCTCGAACCCACGATCTGCCGCACTCGAGGCGAGCACGTATAAGTGTTTAGAATGTATGAAGGGTAGCATAAAATATATATGTCTTCCTTTAATTATAGATAAGGAGTACTCGGGTAATTAACAAATATATATTTGGCCCAAACGTAACTATTTTTTTTTTACCCAAATGATACTATGGTGTCACTCGTATGATTTGGCCCAAATGTAATTCTCCCTTCAACAAAGGCTAGATACAATATTTGATTTGGTTCATGTCGTCATAATTGAAGAATAGTCGCCCAAATCAATTCATTTTATAGGAAGCGAATGTCCTTTACAAACAAGCGTCAAAATAGGAACCTGACATTTTTATAATTGAATGTGTAAAGTCGACCCGTACCAGTGGCACGCTTGACTTAAGAGACGAATGCCCCAGCCTCACATCAACCCCATGGCAATGACAACCTGGCTGCTGACCTGCTGTAGCAGATGCTACTGGAGAAACTGAATGCAGAACATCAACACAAACATATGAAGGATACCAAGAGATATCCCTCATATGTCTTCAATGGCACAAAACATGGAAGAACATGACTCGCATGAGTGTATATATTTTATATTTAGATTGCCATGCATTGTTTTATAAATCATTGTTCGTCCTTTTGGCCATTGTTGTGTTGTCTGTTCTTTGATTTACGACTTCTGATTACCCTTTCAAAGTATTAATTTCTCCCCTATCAAATGGCATGTGGCGAGTTCAATGTTTTCGCTTAAAATATATTTCCTCTAGTGCAAATAATGACAAACTGGGGTTGATGTGAGGCTGGGGCATTCGTCTATTAAGTCAAGCGTGCCACTGGTACGGGTCGACTTTACACATTATTCAATTATAAAAATGTCAGGTTCCTATTTTGACGCTTGTTTGTAAAGGACATTCGCTTCCTATAAGACCATGTGCCAATAAAAAAGAAAAAGAAAAAAAAGACTGGTGCAGTTTGTCATTATTTGCACTAGAGGAAATATATTTTAAGCGAAAACATTGAACTCGCCACATGCCATTTGATAGGGGAGAAATTAATACTTTGAAAGGGTACTCAGAAGTCGTAAATCAAAGAACAGACAACACAACAATGGCCAAAAGGACGAACAATGATTTATAAAACAATGCATGGAAATCTAAATATAAAATATATACAATGTATGTCATGTACATATATGAAAATATTATAGACTGATCTTTATATACTCAATGATCTTATTAACTCAGAATAATAGGTTTGGTAAAGGTGTGAAATATGATATTAATATATTTGATCATTAGCATTTATTAGGCCTAATAGATATTTTTAATATCCAGCTGGCCTTTGTGCATTTAACACGTATTGTATTGTATACATAATTCCTTCAAGTGTGAATCTTATATTAAGTATATACAGGGGCGTAGCTTACTATGTTATTCTACCGAGGCAGGAGGTCTGCCGGAAGCCCCCCAGTGGGGTACAGGGGCAAAGCCCCACCCTCCCATAAGCGATTTTGAGCAATTTAGAATATATTTGGGACCAGTTTTGCTTCAAAATAGTCATATATATATGTCATAGCAATACACAATTGTACATTCATAATGGTCATCTAACATGTACAACTTAGTCCAAGAAACTTTGTTAATTGCCGATTCAAAAATATGATGGATTGCATTAGACAAAATCACACATATAAACTTGACGTCACGCAAAAGGAGAATTTCGGAACTAACTTAAAAATCATATACGGTAAGGTGTCATTTCCGTCAGTAACTGAGTCTTAGTCTGTTAACTTATTTATTGTCCCTTTATTGAGATCATGGAAATAAAATTTAATTGTCTTTATATTTTTTTATGCATATATTTTTTACCGAGGCAGCTACCTCGGTTGCCTCAACGTAAGCTACGCCTTTGATATACATGTATATGTTTTGGAGATGTAATTATATTCGGAAATTATTGCGTGCATTTATTATTGCGATTCCTCAACCGCCGACAAAAATGCGAGGTTTAATTATTGCGATGTGCCAAGATAAAGAAGAAGAAAAATTGATGTAAATTTTTATCTAAACGTGCGTTTTCGTTTTCGTATTTGTATGTCGTTAATCCCCTTGTAAGTCACTGTCATGTTTACCTTTAATTAAAGTGAATACACATTTTCCTTTGTACACAAATTTTTCACGTGATTGAGAATCTAGAAAGCTTTCCACATGTTGTAAATGTATTATCGATCAAGGCGTGCTTGTGGGGATCTAGAAACGTTTGTAACAGGTGAACTTTAATCACGTGCCGAGTCGACATTAATTGAACACACGAAGGCTTGGGTGATACAAAGGTTAATGAAATTTCAAAGAAAGATCAATTGAAGTGTACAAAATAAATAAGTAAACAAAACCAGCAGTTTAAAAGAATTATGACTTGCATGAATCTTTTATTGGCACAAGCTCAGTTTTACAAACAAATTTTAGTCGGCTATTTTTCAAAGTGATATTTTAAAATAAAATATTGCTGAATTAAAAATACGGTAATTAGAAATTAAAAAAATGCCATAAATAGATGAATTTTTGGGAGAGCAATCATTAAGGTTTCAACATGTCTATGTGGAAGTTTATCACTAAGAAACACGCTCCAGATGACATTGTCTTACGTCTACCAAACCCTGCTAAAGCTACAAGCAAAGAAGCTGCTGATAAAATGAAAGCTGCTAATACCGAGATCGGGCATTTATCAACACAGTTTTTATATAATTAGACCGATGAGAAACTAAAATATTTTTGGTCTACCCTTGCGACGGAAAAACATCGAATGAAAGTGACAAGTCATTATCTTGAAAAACATTGAAACACAGATGTTTAAATACAAACTTTATTTTGTCCCTAGACATATTTACACATGAAATTGTAATCAAAACAATCAATAAACATATACACGCTTCGCCGCTTCCAATGTGTCAGTAATCTATAACATGCACCTGTCGATCTTATCTGTGCAAGAAAAGGGAGATAAATCAAACAGAAACTGGGCAACAGAATGAACATTAAAAATGCGAGGTTTAATTATTGCGATCGCCGGCCAGTCGCATTTTTAGCATTAATAAAAACATCGCATTAATTTCTGAATTTATAGTATGTAATTATGTCCAATATTACAGTTATAGGGTGTTGTGTGTAGGAGTAGAGTGGGGGAAGCTTTAGATGTGGAAAGAAAAGTGGGCAAGGTTTAGATGTGGACCGGAAATCGGGGGAAAGCATCAGAAGTTGACCGTAAATTTCAACATTTAGAAGTAGACCGGAAAGTGGCGGTGCAAGCTTAAGAAAATTGGAGCGGAAAGTGAAGATGAAAGGGGTGGCAAGCTGTAATACACGACCGGAAGCGGGGCCATGGAACTGACAAGCAAAAGAACAAAAATGTTTTGGCTTCAAACCCTTTTAGTTGACTGTAAATTTATTGTTTCCATGCTAAATACTCCACTATATCTAATCACCGGGATCCTACACCCCTGTGCATGTTTATTTAAGAAATAAATCATGGAAGCCAGGATGTGTTGGGAGTTTTGACATGGATTGGCGGATATTAGTATTTTATCCCGAGCCAATCCATGTTAAAACTCAAAACACATTCTGGCTTCCATGATTTATTTAGATTCTGATATGTCTAAGAGTACAAATACTGTAGTATACTTTGATTGGAAGATGGTAATTTATATTTACGTTTGCGGAAAATGTCGCACAAAATTTATGCTGCCAATGGAAAAATCAGTCACATTCACCGGCGCATGTGCGAATGAGATTATACCATGGATAAATAGCTCGTTTGTCAACAAAGCCAAAGAAGGACGCCATGTTTATTTACTTATATTCTCGTTGTTTTATTTAATTATTGTATTGTATTTGTAACAATCATTGTATATGGGTATTACATCAAACAAAATTTTGATTCTGGTTCTGATTCTATGATTTTGGTTCTGGTTCTGAGTCTATGATTCTGGTTCTGATTCTATGATTTTGGTTCTGGTTCTGATTCTATGATTTTGGTGCTGGTTCTGATTCTATGATTCTGGTTCTGAGTCTATGATTCTGGTTCTGATTCTATGATTTTGGTTCTGGTTCTGATTCTATGATTCTGGTTTTGGTTCTGAGTCTATGATTCTGGTTCTGGTTCTGGTTCTGAGTCTATGATTCTGGTTCTGATTCTATGATTTTGGTTCTGGTTCTGATTCTATGATTTGGTTCTGGTTCTGATTCTATGATTCTGGTTCTGATTCTATTAGTTTGGTTCTGGTTCTGATTCAATGATCTTGGTTCTGGTTCTGATTCTATGATTTTGGTTCTGATTCTATGATTTTGGTTCTGGTTCTGATTCTATGATCTGGTTCTGGTTCTGATTCTATGATTCCGGTTCTGATTCAATGATTTTGGTTCTGGTTCTGATTCTATGATTCTGGATCTGATTCTATGATTTTGGTTCTGGTTCTGATTCTATGATTTTGTTCTGGTTCTGATTCTATGATTCTGGTTCTGATTCTATGATTTTGGTTCTGGTTCTGATTCTATGATTTTGGTTCTGGTTCTATGATTTTGGTTCTGGTTCTGATTCTATGATTTTGATTCTGGTTCTGATTCTATGATTCTGGTTCTGGTATTAGATTACTATTTCATATTCAATGTTTATGATTCAAACAAGTTGGTGACCTATTTATTCTAGTCTCCCACGAAGACAATTAATTTCTTTGGAAGTTCATATACCGGTAACTAATTGATATTATTCTAGTCTCCCACGAAGACAATAATTTCTTTGGAAGTTCATATACCGGTAACTAATTGATATTAAATATGTTAGAAATGTGAGTTAATAAACCTTTGTCCAAAGAGTAATGGTCTTTAACCAAAATATTTTACCTCCTCCCTGCTAGTAGTCAGTTAACCACGAAAATTCATTGACCATGGTATTGTACTGTCCATGTTTATGTTGTCATTCATTTTTGTGATAGTGTGTCGTAATTTTGAGAGGAAGTGAATCTTTGCATGTCTTTTAACGTTTGTCTGTATATGTTTTTGGAGAGCCAGGTATTAGGAGGGGAGGGTTAGGATCGTATTATCAGGTTTAACCCCACCACATTTTTGTGCCTGGTACAAGCCAGAACCTGGATTTCCAACATCATACATCGTTGTCTTTTTTGTTCAGTGTGTGAAGGTCAGAGGTTGTTGTTCGGCTTGTTGATTTGGTGGAATTGTTGATCACCACTGTTTAAACTTTCTTTTCATAATACATGTATATAAAAAAAAATTCTCGTATCACATCTGTGGGTCATGTTGGTATTTACCACACCATGTAAGCAAAGACACATCCTCGCGTATAATATTGATAATAGTGATGTATATATATAAAGAAACAATGATCATTATTATACCTCACATATATAAAGAATCAATTCTATTGGTTAAAAGATAATCACATGACAT
Organism: Gigantidas platifrons; assembly: GCA_002080005.1. Classification (NCBI taxonomy): domain Eukaryota; kingdom Metazoa; phylum Mollusca; class Bivalvia; order Mytilida; family Modiolidae; genus Gigantidas; species Gigantidas platifrons. Next base: position 215,183 of record MJUT01030028.1, on the reverse strand, counting down.
AAAATAATCTGGATATTTTTGCTTCTAATCGCCGCCAACGGTGAATAACCTCAAGAATTACACACGTCCATTGAATACAGATTAATACATGGGCATTTCCATATTGGTCTGGTTATCATCCCGAGACTCCCATATTGGTCCGAGACGCAGTCGAGGGGTGAAAACCAGGCCAATATGGAAATGCCCATGTATTAAACTATTTATTACATACTTCCGACATCTAGAAAAGAGACGCCCATATTGGCATGAGACGAAGTCGAGGCCCATATTGGCCCGGTCCAATATGGGCCTCGATATGGAAATGATCTTGTAGTAATCCAATAACAGGTTATTTTCCCGGGGTGTGAAAATATGGACAGTCTACTTCCGGTCATATTGGTCATACAAAAATGCCTTTATTTTAACTGAGTATGTAATAAATAACCCTATTATTCAACGGTGAATAACCTCAAGAATTACACACGTCCATTGAATAACTCTATTATTCAACGGTGTAAAAACATGGAATAATACTTTAACAATTCAAATATTAAACAGTATATTTCAACTGTTTGTTCGGTATAATAAAACAGTTACGGCCCTCTGAATCGGTGAATATCCAAAATTGTCAAACCCACTAGGGTTATTTCCCTCGGGCTAAAGGCCTCGGGGAAATAACCCTAGTGGTGTTGACAATTCTGGATATTCACCTCTTCCGAGGGCCATAATTGTATAATATTGAACCAAAATTTAATTGCGACTGACAAAATACTTTAATTTCGATAATGGTGCTGATATCATCTGAAAAACTGTTTGAAAGATAATTCTTAACATTTTAGGATATGCATATCTAAATAATTGGGTTAGGATTGTGATATTTAACGCCACTTTCAACGATATTTTAGCTATATCGTGTCAGTCAGTTTTATTGGTCGAGCAAATCGGAGTACCCAGAGAAAACAACCGACTTGCGGAAGTAAGTCATTCACAAATTTTATCACACAATGTTGCATAAAGTACACCACACACTGAGTGGGATTTGAACTCACAAGTTTTGTTGCACAGGCACTGATTACATATGTAGTTGTAGATCCAACTTCAATACGATCACGACCACGATGGCACTTCTAAATAAATGGGAATATTTGAGAATGAACAAAACTATACATTATTGTATATGAACAAAGCTATAATATATTGCGTCAAATTCATTTACTTACAGATAATGCAAGATTTTGAACAAAATGGCGTGTTTTTATACTAGTATGTCTTTTATGAAACCTGGTTCTCTGCAAAATGTCGTATATCATTAATTTGACGTGTTGTGCAAAATACACTGTTAGTAAGTGGAGTTATCTCGCATGGATCGTAAATCTAATGTATTACTGACGCACCTTGTAGTGAATGAATTTTCCTGTTAAATCATGACAAGAACATGTTACATGTTGATGAGATTTAAAGAATTACAACCCTAACTAGTATTCGGATTGACTTTTTTTGGGGTATTAAATGATGCACAACATTTGCTTTTCGACATTACAAGGCATTTTTTATTGTAAATTTTTAGTAAAAAGGGTTTATATTTTATATATTAAAAAGTAGTGAAACAATACATCCTATTTAAATAATATTGCATCAAAGTAGTATAAATATCTCCTTGTAGAATGTCATGTTGTCACTGACTTTTTGCACCATTGTGAGTTATCTCCCTCTAAAAGTAATTACATGTACATTTTGTACTATGGAAGTTCAAACTCCTCTAATTAGTATACCGTTCTACTTAGTATCCTTTATCATATGCACATCTTGTTTATGCTGATAAAATGCAGGAATCAAAAAATATATATTCTGAGATTTAGCATCTTATTATTTGTTAATTAGATGAACAAATTAATAACAAACGTGAGTCATGCTAATACACCCAGTCTAATTGTAATAAGAAATATTGTGGGATTTTTTCTTCACATTTTGGTATTACAAAATGTTGTATCTGTCTATCATGTTAGTGGACTCCTTGATAAAATTTGAGCTTATGGTGTTTAACGCCACTTTCATACCATAACCACCCTATTTTATTAAGGGGCCCACTAACAGGGTAGACAGATAATACCAAAATATGGAAAAAGATTCCACAAATTTCTTATTGTAATTGTTAAAATAGAAAAAGGGGTTTGCACTGGCATCTAATTTTAATTAGATTGAATTACATTAATAATCAAGAGATAGTCTAGATATAATTTGCTGTTAATGTTATTTCACGGTCACTGTTAAAGCAGAAAATGTCAACTTTTAAGATTAAGTAGACTTGGAAGGTTACCAGTATGACATGCTATTTTGTTTTAAAATATTGGTAGAGGTCCAAGAATCTTGGCATTTAAAAATGTTACTGTATTATTGGAATAATTCAAGGGAAGTAATTAATAATGACAACTTTGTGCAAGGGGGTTATGATGTTTAACGCCACTTTCAACAATATTTCAGTTATATCGTGACGATCAGTTTTATTGGTGGAGGAAACCGGAAGACCTGGGGGGAAACCACCGACCTGCCGCAAGTCACTGACAAACTTGATCACATAATCTTGTATCGAGTACACATCGCCAGAGCGGGATTCGAACTCATAACTGGGATAGACACTGATTGCATAGATAATTGTAAATCGAACTACCATACCATCACGCCCCTATGTTTCTTATGATAGTTATTCTATATTTGAGAACAAAAAGTAAACTCCAATTTTCCAACCAAATAAAAAAGAACGGCGATGAAGAAAGTATAATGAGTGAGTGGTTATTGTTTAACGCCAACTCAGCAATATTTCTGTTATATCATGGCGAGAACAATGAAATGATGATGATGACCGCTTTATACTTGACCGACTCACTTAGTTGGATGTTTATAGTGCTAGCTCACTGAAACAACAGTCCGCAGATAGATATGAAGAAAGTATATCTTGCCTCGATGAAGACTATTTTTGAAAATAAATGTATACATGTATTCCCAACAATTCAGAACGCCCCAGTGGTTTAATGGATAATGTTTTCAGATCAAGTGTGGTAGGTCGTGAGTTCGAGTCCCGCTCGGGTCAAACCAAATACTATTTTATTGGTATTCTGGCGTTTCTCCGCTAATCACGCAGTATTAAGGAGTAAGAGCAAAGAATCAGAATAATGTGTCAGACTGGAACGACATGTCTACCCCCAGACTGTTGTTTCAGAATCAGAATAATGTGTCAGACTGGAGCGACATGTCTACCCCCAGACTGTTGTTTCAGTGAACTAGCACTACATGTGTCAGACTGGAGCGACATGTCTACCCCCAGACTGTTGTTTCAGTCAACTAGCACTACATGTGTCAGACTGGAGCGACATGTCTACCCCCAGACTGTTGTTTCAGTGAACTAGCACTACATGTGTCAGACTGGAGCGACATGTCTACCCCCAGACTGTTGTTTCAGTGAACTAGCACTACTGTAGTGAAAAACATTCTCTTAAAATGGAAAATATTGAAGAAAGAGATCACATGTCTATTTATGAACATCATAGCAGCTCGTATGAATTTTTTTGTGTTGAAAAATAAAAACTACACTCTTTAAAAGTTAGATTGATTGATTTTTGATGTTTTACGCCACTTTCAACAATATTTCAGCTATATCATGGCGACCACTTTTAGTGGTGGAGGAAGCCGGAATACCCGGAGAGAACCACCAACCATGGGCTAGCAACTGGTAAACTTTATCACTTGCGGCTGCGAGTCGAGTGCACTTTTTTGTAATTTACAAAGCCGGGTGCGAACCCACGCCGTATTGGTGATAGGCTTGTATGAGTTGTTAGATCCAGCGACTTAACTCATTGAGCCACCGGGCCCCTTAAAAGTTAGAAGATTTAAAACCATTGCAGTTGAAGCATTCAAAATAATACAAAGACATAGTCCAAGTTATCTTCATGACTTCATATTAAATTTCAAAATTATAATTTTAGATCATTATAGGAAACAACACTTTTACCACGTGTCAGAACTACAAGCACTGAGTATCGTAACGACCATTGAGGTAGACGAGGCGTCTGATTTCTTGGGGTGCGGGAGAGAAACGGGATGAGAAGGACTGAAAGCCAACTTCTACTAGTTTTAACCATCGACCATGTAAATAATGTAAATCCGGAAATAGTTAATGCACGAAAACTGAATACATGAATGACTTGCCTTACGTTAAGCCGTTAAGTCACAATTTTCGGAAGGGAGGCTTTGCCCCCGGGACTCCACTTACATGGGTATCTTTTTATGGTATGAAATCCTTTCGTATATATTTTAGAATTTAGAATGAGCTTCCAAACCACCGTAGACGGGAATCGTTTTTGGGACAGTTTAAAAATATATTACAAACATGGGATTCAAATAACAGTTGATGCCAGTGTAATGCATGCATATAGTACATGTACTTTGTATTTGCAGCTTATTCAATGCTTTTTTTCCTATTTGCAGTTAAAATGTGGTGCTGTGCTAAACATGTTGCTCCTTCTATTACCATGTTTATATACTTTTTTTTACATGATTTTGCATGTACAAATGTATTATCATTGCTACGTTTAGAGTACGAGTACAACTATGACTTATAAAGTGGGTTTGTATCAGAGGGCAGACTGGGGGCTTCCAAGAGAAATTGTGCAAGGCGGAACAAGTCTGCTTTGGGGCCCCGGGGACAGGTTGAGACTTCTCTCAAAACTGAGAGTTTGTTGTCCAATAAAATCACTGATAAACTGATTTCATGTATCTATTTTTTTCTAGAAATAAAACGGATTTCAAAACAATTTATTTCAAGCAAAATCAAAAGATACCGAGGCGTAGTTCAAAGCGAAAATTACAAAACGTGGTAACGTGAGCACGCCTGGTAAACCAGATGGTCTCAACATAATGTTGAGCGAGCAAAAAGGTATCTGCAACTTCCGGTTGAGAACATCTGTCGAGGAAAATTTACAAACATGTGCACGGTAAGTTGTCTTATCTCATTTTTCTAGATATTTCGAGACATGTTTTAAAAATCAAAGAATGCTATTCCCTTCCGATATGAAAATGTAAACTTTTCCTGCTTTCTGTTGTGATAAACAGTTAAAATTGAAGGAGAAATCACTTTTCTCCTGTGCAGTAACGAATTCATACTACAAGAATGGAAACGATAGAGGCTAATAACACAACACTGCCCGTAATTATGATAAGTTGAGACCTTCTGTCATAGGTTGAGGCCTTCTGGTACATGTTGAGGCCTTCAGTCAAAACTTCCAAGAAGTGAAGTACACCGTAATAGATGTATACATGTATGAGTACACTTATAAAGCGTTGAGATCATGAAAAAGCACAATGATCCTACAAATTAAATGTTAATGATTATTAGCCGAGATGTAACTGGGTTCTTTTCCCGGGTTTTCATTTTTTTTTATCGAGTTGACAACTTGTATCAAATTTTCCCATGAATACGGAGCACCCAAATTTGACTCCTTTGACGAACTGTTTTAAAAATGTTTCACTCCCCTTAGATTTGTTGTCCCTTTCGTGTTCATCAACGGCGTGCCTTTATCAACGAATCAACTGATCAAGTCGCATGATATTGCCAATTGGTAAACTCATCTAATATTGTTATGTATTGCTGAACTGAGTTATGTACACTGGGTACTTTTCTATACTCGTACACATAAATTTGGTCCAGATTTTGCACCCTAAATCGGCACATCCGCACCCAAAAAATCAAGGTACATGTAGTTAACCCATGAAAGCAGATCCAGAGTATACAGTAAGCAACTGACAAACTTTAAAACGAACACATACTTGTTTTGCAATTGCAACTACCCAATCTCAAGCTAGAGCCACCACCTTCATGTGCAAGTGATAGGATAGCAGGTTTGTGCATATTATGAAACACTCGCTACGACTGCCCTAGAAGAACGTAGGACGGAAAGTCACAGTTGCAAAATTTGATGTTTTGAAATCGAGAGAGGACAAAAAGTGTCTACCCCTCATTTCTAAATATTGAAATTTCTAATTGTGACTTTTTGTCCTCCCTTGATTTCAAAACATAAATATTTCCATAATTGCAAATATTGTATATATATATTCCATAGGGAAATTAAATATGCTAAAAGCTTTTCTCAGTGACTTTGACAATACTATTAATTCAAATCTACTTGAAATTATTTTAAATCCGACTAACATCAAGCAGGTGAAATCTTTAGGCTCCTTCATTAAACAGTCATTGGAACTGAGGACAGGGGGCACTTGATTCCATTTGTTCTATTGTGTATTGAATTTGTTTATATGTTGTACATTGTATGTTTATGTATTGTTGACTCATTGAATGTAGCCATTGACCCTAATTAGGGTGGAAATTGTGCTTATTAATAAAGATTAAAGATTATCTATTGTCCATTATCTATTATAAAAGCCTTCATTAAGGTCCAACGCTTATCAAAATCACATCATGTCTATACAGTACAGGTAATGTTGTTAAATTGGTATACATAAAGTATCTTCATCGTCAATAGTGTCGTTTAAATCCATAATGTGTGGTGTTGTTTACAAGTGAAAGCGTGTGTTGTTATAAATAATTAACAACTGTGACGTCACGCTAACTTTTGTGCACTACCTTATTAATTGTCGGCAGTTTCCGGAGATTATCAAAACGTGTGTGAAATGTACATTCCTACAGTAATTTGGTAGAGATAATTGCTATGCCGTTGTTCTCTTTCATTTAATTCTGACATTAACAAATGAAAAACAAAAAATTATTTTTCATGTCCGGTGTCCTTTAAAGTTTTGACTTTTGACTAAATGTAGGATTTTTTTAGGTGTAAAACAATATTGTAGTTTTGGGAGTATCAAAACAGTTGGTATTTTTCGGGATACAATAGATTTTCCGGGACGAGCCCAGGGGCGGATCCAGGATTTCAAGTTAGGGGGGACGCACTTAAAAAAATCGCGCCGAGCGGAGGGAGGCGGGAAAATTTTTGGGGTATTTCGTGTGAAAAATCACGATTTTACGCAAAAAAAAAATCATATTTTTTCCAATTTTAGGATCCGCCCCTGGAGCCTATATACAGAAAAATTTTGGGAGTACCCCTCCCCCGTGCTGTTTACAGGCATTTGAAAAATAAAATATTTGCCAAGAATTAATAGACCAACCATTTTCATTTCTTAATGGGGTGGGGCTAGAGGTTATATTTAAAAATAAAAAGGTTTTCTCTTGGGCCTTAAAATGTGTGATGCTGCTTGTCCCTTTTTGTTCTCTATATACATGATATAATACCCTTCGTAAAATTTTCAATGAAAAACGTATGTCAATTTTGATGTGAAAGAAGTAATCTATCCAAACATAGATCACAGGACCACCCCCCCCCCCCCACACACACACACTCTCTCTGTGGAAAATGGTTGTCACTATCACCATCATTTGCCCATGTGTCATGCCAATCTTTAGTTTTTATGGGAATAATATATATGGTGCGTTCACAGTCCTTCCATTGTTACCCAATGGTAATTTTATTTACCATTGGTATGACATTGGTAACAGTGTTTGCCATTGGTAGAATCCAATGGTAGCCATTCTTGCAGGCAAACCACAGTGCCGTAAGTTTTACCAACGCGGGAAAATTATATTTCCAAAATGGCGGAAGGAAAGATAGTCGAACTTATTTTATAAGAACAAAGGGAGGTGTGGGGTAAAATAGATAATGTGGACATTGTCTTGTCAACTTTAGGTGACACCAGTTTATAGACATGAAGGTTCCACTAAACGGTTTTGCTTGGAACATTGTCAACATATCTGTTCTGATAAAATGAATAAATTTTCAAGTTCGATTTTGACCAACAGGGGCATAAATCGTGTCGGGAACATTCAACCTAATTATGTGTTATTAGAGCGAAGGTACCCGATCCATATTATTATGAAAATAGTGCATTGAATAAGCTCACATAATCCTTCGACCAATTGCCATTTATGGAGATATCCCAAATTCACGAAATCTTGAGAGAAAAAAAACATGATCGAGATCTTTTTCCAGTAGAGTTTTTGTCATAAAAATTGCAAGGAGAAAATGTTGGATATCTACTATATCACTTAAAAACTTAGAAGCTGCACCAAGAGCGCACAAGCGCACAAGAGCCCGACAACAGCTATGCCGAAACAATACAATAATACAGAACTGATTAGTGAAATCTTTGTAAACAATTTATTTGATAAACTACCAATACTAAAGCTTTTAGGACATACAATATGTCCATCGATGGAGTGAGGAACGAAGCGTAATCAGCCGTGGGTTTCCGACGATGACAATATGTAAGGTTTATCATAATCATGTTCTGTTTTTTCATCGGACGGATTGACAGACATAAGGAGAGTATATCACAATACGTCTCTTTGGGCTTACACCATATACAACTCATCATTATCAAGCTACAGACCAAATAATAAATAGTTCCCATCAATACAAGCCAAGAAAACTTTGACCGATCACTGATATTAACGGACTGATGGACAGACGAAGGGTATACGATAATACGTCCTTTCGGGCGTGTAAAAATGACTCGTATGTTTATATTCAATGAATTAATTATGCATACCTATATGTATATACTATAAAAACATCAAGAGGTCTTTTCGAACATCAGGAATTGGTCCATGTGCATTGTTATATTCTGGTAGAGGACCAATCGCAAGTAGGTTGATTCAAATGTCATTCTAGTGAGTCGAAAGTGCGATTTAAAGTCATCGAGGGTGTAATCACGGGCGCAGCTTGAGGTCAAATTATTACCGAGGCAGGGTAAATACTGCTTTACACGTGGTACATTATAATGTCTACGTGACCAAACAATATATGTAGATGTCATCAGGGGTGGATCCAGGGGGGCGGGGTGCGCCTCCACCCTAAAATTGGAAAAAATATGATTTTTTTGCGTAAAATCGTGATTTTTCACACGAAATACCCCCAAAATTTCCCCCCCCTCGCTCCGCTCGGCGCGAATATTTTAAGTTCACCCCCCCCCAACTTGAAGTCCTGGAGCCGCCCCTGGTCATGGTATCATACAGACCTAATAGGACGGTAAAGTTTTTATTTTGTTGCTGCAATGCTAGCAACGCCGTTATAAGTCATTTGTCATAAGTCATATTAATTTACCAATCAAGGGCCCACAGGGGGCATATACAATATGAGCATTTATTACAATTGTTTTATAACATAGTAACAAAAAAGATGGGGAAAAAACCCAACAGCACTAATGTTTTCACCACTAGTTTAGAGCCATGTAGTCTTAGGTGTGTATTGATCCCTCTAACAAATTGAGAAGGAAATAAAATGTATCTTAAAATAAAGAAATATATTATGACTACTTGAAGCACCAAGGGTCCATGCCATTAGGATGAACTTATGGACCACGCCAGTTTTGTGACTATAGTAACAGTATCAGAAAGCCAACAATAAAAAATATTGATTAAAAATACAGCGAAATCTGTCTAAAGCGGCCACCTTTGGGACTGAATAAAATGGCCGGTTTAGACAGTGAGCCGCTTTGTTAAGGGTTTTAGTTTTATTTTATTATTTATTTATTTTTTTTATTTTTTATTTTTTGGTTCATGTTGTTTGAGTGAGTACTAGTATATTTACGACCTTTTGGATATTTGCAACATTGAATACTGAAAATGAGAAAAATTAAGTAAATATAATGTTTTATTTACATGCAAATAATTTATAGAATCAATCAAGAACAATAAAAGTTACGTAATTTCGTTCATAGTACAAACATCAAGCAGGGAGAACCAAGGGACGGTGCTAGTTAACAGACCTGTGACCCAATATAATCACAAATCTGAAAATCTTGTGCTTTCCGCAAGATGGTTTAGCCCGTGGATTCATTATTCTATAATTCCAATTATCGAAATAATTTAAAAAAACAAAAAACAAAAATAAGGTAAAGTATTCACATCGTGGGGTGGCCATCAAGCAGGGGGCACCAAGGGACGGTGCCAGTTAACAGACCTGTGACCCAATATAATCACGAGTCTGAAAGTCTTGTGCTCTCCGCATGATGGCCAGCGCATGGAATCCTTCAACTCTATTCATTTCGTGGGTGGTCATCAAGCAGGTAGCAGCAAAGGATGGTGCCAATTAACAGACTTGTGATTTAAATCACAAATCTGTAAGTCTTGTGTCCCCTGCAGAATGACCACCACCAGAAATCAATATGCTTTAAAAATCGGGAAAAAAAAGTATTATATAAATGTTTTTTCTGGAAATTAAACGTTAGCTTTTTGTACCATGTTACTAATTCTAGTAAGAATGAGAGGATCGGCCATAATTACAGTAAAGCCGGTACCAACGGCAACCAATGTGTTACCACTGGCAAGCCAATGTACAATGGCAACTGTTGGTAACCAATGTTACCCATTGGTATTACTGTCACCATTGGTTACAAAAATGTCGTTCACAGTTAATAGGTACCATCGGTACAATTTTTAGACATTGGTACCAATGGTAATACACATAATTGTACCATTGGTAGATATGTGAACGCACCTATAGTTTTTAAATTTCAGATCCGTCATGAACCGAATACAATTTGAATGTTATCACTGTGGCCAAAAATATACAACCAAAGGAAGACTTAACGAACATCGACATAACACAAGGGATGTCAAATGTAATTACTGCAACAAAATTTTCACGAGAAAAACTTCAAGGACTCATCATGAAAGGACAGACCATTTGGGTGAAAAAAGGTATTCGTGTGACAATTGCACTGAAGCTTTTAAAAGTAAATATACATAAAAGTCCACATCAGGAAATAGCATGGTACATGCAATTTGAAACTAAAAGGTCAAACTTGTGTGAAGACTTTTGTTTGGAAAAAACACTGGATGAACACAAACTGATATGTTGTAAAAACAGAGCCGAGAAATAATTCAAATGTACAAATTGCGACTCAGTTTATGTAAACAAAAAGAATTTGATTCGACATCAACAGTTTAAACACACTCCTCAGCAATCACATTTATGCACAATATGCGGAAGGCAGTATCAATATGCCTCGACATTACAAAGACATATGCAGTGGAAGCATGCAGCTTAATTTGTGTGCCAATATCGATGTCTAGTCTATATGCCAGGTCAACATTTTAAACTTTAAAAGAAATATTTTTTATGTTTTTAATTTATATTTATATCAGGTAGATATAATCCAATGATACTCATTTTTATAAACTTTTTGAATGTTTTTTTTACAGTTGTTACTGTTTTATTTCCACATGTCTCAGGAAAGACAATACATTGTTGGTTACATCTACTGTTGTTGGTTATGCTTGCATCTTGCCTGATGTGAACTGGATGTACAACCTAACTGCTGGATAGAAAATCATCAGTAATACACATACAACATCCATGGTACAAAATGAAATCAACAATTAGGGGTCAATTAGTACCAGACATCAAAATTTATTGGGGGCCGCAGTGGCCGTGATCGTATGGTAGTTCATGAAATCTTACCTTTATGATTACTAGCCTACCACCTCTAGGTGCAGGCACAGATCCAGAGGTGTGAGTTGGGGCTTTGGTTGGGCAGTCGCAAAATTAATGACTGATTTTCATGCCATATGTGATAAAGTTTGTCAGTTTCCTGTCACAGGTCGCAGTTTCCTCTGACAATAAAACTGACCATCATGAAATTACCCATATGGTGTAGAAAGTGATGTTAAACCCCATCAACCAACCAACCAACCAATCAAAATTAATTTTGAAAAAAGTTCTCACTCAGGTGTATATCATGAAAGGTTCAGTTAACATCAAAATCATAATCCTTTAATTATACTTTTAGTCTACAGGATAAACTGTTATTACAGATATTAGTTAAAGGTTACATGTACATAAGTACATCAAGTCCTTAATCACATGCAATATTGATTATTGATGAGTCCTTTAATATGTCAAAGTGAATAATGAAAAAATGGTTTCCATAAATTTCCAAAACCATACAACTAGTCGGACTTTATTTAGCATGTCTAGTGAAAGGGAGCAAAAAATGTTGCTTCTATAATCAACAATCTAAATCCAATCCTAGGTGTTTTGTTGGTAATATTTTATCCTCCTGTATGCTGTAACCATATTGAACTCTCACAGGTAAGTATCTTTATGCTGGATCGTTTAGATTCCGAAACTTAAATAGTTTTATATGTCTAGTTCTTCTTGCCCTTGCTTTTGTGTCAAAGAAATGGTCCCTGAAAAATTATTGGGAAAAGTGTCATGTGCAAAGTTTGAAAGAATTAAAGCAAAGACATTTCTTATGGAATCACATATAGACATTTGAACACAACAGTTTAGGTTCCAAAACTCTATTAATTTTGGAATGTGAAATGGACAAGAGCAATGATCCAGAATATCATTTATATACACACAGTCAAAAGATATAATTGGAATTTGATAATTTTGTCTATTTCAAACATTTTCTAATGAATTCTCATTGTAACAAGATTGAAGTAATAAAGCTGGTAGATCATTAAGAATGAGCTGAAGCCTCAGGTCTCCAGGCAATGCAACATTTGTGAATTGTAACATAAATACACATTTTTTCTTTGATGCTTTTATGCAGTAATCAACTTAAAAATAGTGATCTTTTACAAACCATGGTTTAACATGAAGATCTTGATGTTATTCCATGATTATGAGGTAATATCCTGATGTTATTCCATGATTTTGATGTCAATCATGTAATTTCTGTTACAAACCATATATACCATGGATCTTACTCATGAACTTATTTAAACCAACTCATCCTTCGGATTCGTTGGTTTAAATAAGTTAATTCGTAAGATCCATGATATATATAATACTTGAATCCATGACCTCACAAGGATATTTATTGGATATTAGCTGGTTTTGAGTTCAAAGCTCAAGTCAGACTTATGTTGTAATCCTGGGACCAGATTAAATAGTTTTATAAAGTTTCAAGCTCAGACTCGTTGATGGACAAATACTTAACACGAATGATTTAGACCTACAAAACTATATCATGGAAAGTTAACACAAAACAATGCTAACGTGTAGAAGAGATTAACGATTAAAATTATCACATTCTTTGAAAATCGGAACGGATTAACATGCATAACTAGATTTTATATTCCGTCGTCGTAAAAGAATGATCGACATTAAAACCAAAAACATCTGACTATTTTCGTTATTCCAAAATCAAGCAACAATAGTTTAGGCCTAAAAATGTATACATGTATATATGCATAAAATTATTTCACAGCCTACGTGTTATACAATCTATATATGCAACTCGATTTCATCGCTTTGGAAGTTTTGACGGAAGGCCTCAACATGTACCAGAAGGCCTCAACCTATGACAGAAGGTCTCAACTTATCATAATTACGGGCAGTGTTGTGTTATTAGCCTCTATCGTTTCCATTCTTGTAGTAAGATAAAACCTGTCAATAAAATTCTATCACCCGACCACGTCATTGTCACGGAACCCTTTTGTTATGCAAGGAAATAGCTGAAATTGCACGACGAAATACACATAATGAATTCGTTGCTGCACAAGAGAAAAGTGATTTCTCCTTCAATTTTAACTGTTTATCACAACAGAAAGCAGGAAAAGTTTACATTTTCATATCGGAAGGGAATAGCATTCTCTGATTTTTAAAACATGTCTCGAAATATCTAGAAATATGAGATAAGACAACTTACCGTGCACATGTTTGTAAATTTTCCTGGACAGATGTTCTCAACCGGAAGTTGCAGATACCTTTTTGCTCGCTCAACATTATGTTGAGACCATCTGGTTTACCAGGCGTGGTGAGAGAAAATTAACAAGGACGAAATTTTGAAATATTTGTTAAAACACTTTTTTTTTTACAAGTCTATAACTTAGCTAAAAAGGGGGAGTGATTTCTATGTTTTATTTTGCCATGCAATTTTTGGTTATATTTTAACAAGAATTTTATTATGTTTTTTTTAAAGTTACCATGCATTATATAAGTTTATGGCGTGTTGTACATGATTATTGGAAATGAATGTATGTATTTTGTATGAAGTCGATTTGAAAAGCTCATTATAGCTTGTGTTTGTAATTGTTTAATGAGTATCGACTTTAAATAAAATTTTGAATTGAATTGTTATCCGTCCATTTAACATGCAAGCTGAACAGTTCGGTTTTCGTTCTTTGTTAAATTTGGATATACCTTTTTTGACAGACCGGAAGTGCCTAAGGAAGGATCCCAAAAAAGTTTTGTAGGAGTTGGATGAACTCTGTGTTTAACTTATGAGAATTAAATATTCACAATGGTTTTGTAATATATAATAACGGACACTTCGTCTTTGCTACATATTCTTTGTATCGCATGAGAGGCGTTGAGGATTGACGTAGATGTCAAACTATTCATCATTTATAACAGACCGGAAGTTCCTCAAGTGTCATTTTCCTACCAGTTAAAAAAGGTAGTTGATGCAAAACTACAACAAGAGAGTAATGGATGATTTAGGTAAGACATAATAATATTCTCATTGAAAGCTACTTACACGTCTTTACATAAGTATATAAATGAAATAAGTGAAGATATCTGACCTATTATGAACAGGTGTTAATTGACTCTCAGTCACAACACTGTCACAGACACAGCCTTGTCACAGCCACAGGGCCCACTTAGTGGTTTGTAAAAAAATGTTTGTATGATCAAAAGCCAGGATTGAGAATGCAGGGGACCAATATGCCTATGTATACTATTGTATAAAAAGAAGGGTTACAACAAAATTTTACCCAGCTCACTTCAAAATCTTATATCTCTTACTAAGTCTTAGTGACTTTGATAACGAGCAGAATGTCCCAAACTGCACAACTACTCATAAACTATTATGTTTTGAGAAAAATATAGTATCCTTGCCTTCACTTGACTTGTCACTGAGTTTCAAGTTACATGTAGATGAAATGATAAAGACGTGCTGAAAAATTAACTTTTGGAAACTTAAATTCCACAATGAGATACACCACAATCGCTTGAATTTCAATGATTTAAATAACGGAAGAGTAAAAAAAATATTGTATATATGTAGTATATAGGGGAAGTTATGAAATGCATTTTTGCGCCAAAATGTAAACAATCGTCATTAGGCCTAAACGGATGCAAAATGATACGCTTCGTGGATATTTTTCTACACTGGACATGTTTTTTTATTCATCCGTATTGTAAGAACCTTCATTCCGAGCATTTTACAGAGCATTTTACAAACGTATGGGCCATTTTTTCACTGACGTTCAGCATCTGAGTTTGTTACAGTCGCCATGGTGGATGAGAAATACTATTTCAACGCATCCGTAAAATCATAAATTTAGCGGTAATCACTTCATATGAATTTTAATCGATTAATTAGATCATTTAAGAAATTTAGAAAGTAATATTTGACTGTTCAATATTTTACTTGTACGAATATAAGGGGAGATAATCTACAAAGTTGAAATGGCGCAAAATATAAAAATGACACCAAAATTCGATTATGACGTTTTGTAGCTTGTTTCATGGTCAGAAAAACACAGCAAAACCTTGCTTCTGCATGCATTTTAAGTAGGGGTACACAACTTTACCTATGTGCTAAATATTTTGAGTCCCTTGATGTCTTGTCCTGATCCAGAAAATTGCCATTTTTGACTCGAAATTAGAAAACTTTTCATTCACTGCTGAAGAGTACGTATACCACCATGGCGTCTGTAACAAACTCAGATGCTGAAAGTCAGTGAAAAAATGGCCCATACGTTTGTAAAATGCTCGGAATGAAGGTTCTTACAATATGGATGAATAAAAAAACATGTCCAGTGTAGAAAAATATCCACGAAGCGTATCACTTTGCGTCCGTTTAGGCCTAATGACGATTGTTTACATTTTGGCGCAAAAATGTATTTCATAACTTCCCCTATATACTATATATATACAATATTTTTTTTACTCTTCCTTTATTTAAATCATTGAAATTCAAGCGACTGTGGATACACGTAGAAGTTTTATTTACATATCATTGATGATTTAACATGGAGTCTTTGGTCATTGTCTTTACACAGGGCCTTGTTAAATATCTTCATATGTCACTATCCATTCATACAAAAAATGTATACACAGACAAGGGGAGGAAAGGGTGGTTTGGGGGGGACGGTTTGGTTGTGATTGCATGGTAGTTGGATTCACAACTACCTGTGCAATCTGTGACTATCACCACAAAAGTTGTGATTTCGAACCCCGTTTATGACCAGGTGTTCTCGATACAACATTATGTGATAAAGTTTGTCAATGACTTGCGACAGTTCGGACCTTTTCTACAGATACTTTTGTTTCCTCCACCAAAAAAAAATGAACGCCACAATATAGCTGAATTATTGTTGAATTATGGTTAACCACCATAAACCAAACCAACCACAAAAAGGGAACCACATCAGTGCAGTGGTGTAATGATTAACGTCATGCTGTGAACTTGCCTCAAATACTGCAGATCATAGGTTTGAGCCTCGGTTGGGACAAAGCAAAGGCCATAAGAATATTGAATGGTATTTTCTGCTTCTACGTTACGCTTGCAGCATCAAAGAGTAAAGACTGGTCCGCTCGCAAACAGGATAACATGTCCGAGTGGAGTAGATTGTTTCATTGAGCTAATAGGCACTATAAAAATCCAGCTAAGCATGTTGGTCAAGTACAAAACGACATCATCGTCTCATCGAAATGTTTTTTCTTCTCACCAAGATATTGCTGAATTTTTTTTTCATTTGGATTTAAACAATAACTCACAAACAGGAGAGGCCATCTTTTTTTACCCCCGGTTGCTTCAAATCCTATTGGTGTTGTAAAATCCATTTAATTTTATGTCAAAAACCTTCATGTATCGCTTAACCCCCAATTAATTTACATTAATCATAAAAAAAAAATGGTCACCATATGATGACGGTTTTACTTATCGCAGCGGCCGTTTTTGTCACAATATCACCAATGTTTGTTTCTCCGTTGATCAGCAAACAAAATATAAGTACATGTAATTAGCATAATAAATCCAGGTGTGATTATGATAAATTAATTACCGCCATGTTTAAAATTTGTCACTCAACATGAGAGGGATGGGAAAACAATCAGATTTATCAAAAAGGGAAGTTTGAAATTATATAGAGTGTACATGTACATGTATACAACATGTAGTATATAATCTTATTTAGCAAGGAATTATCTTTACAGTTAAATGAATTATATGGATGATTATTGATAACTGTTTTCTGATATTTTGTATGATTGCACTGCTTCCAAATTTAAATGAGGGGTCGTTGTGGCCGTGATCGTATGGTAGATGGATTTACAACTATCTATGTGCAATCAGTGCCTATCATTAAGAAAGTTGTGAGTTCGAATCCCGCACATGGTGAGGTGTACTCGATACTCAATTATGTGGTAAAAGTTTGTCAGTGACTTGCAAAAGGGTGTTGATTTTCTCCTGGTACTCCAGTTTCCTCTATCAGTAAAACTGATTGCCATAATAATCATGTACATTGTAACTGAAATATTGTCGAAAGTCTCTTAGTGGTGTTAAGCACCATAACTCTAAACCACAATTGGAATTTTGTTTTGCAAATATATTTAGAAACAGAAAGTACATGTATATAGTTGAACTTAACACATATAAATACATACATTTACAAATGTAATACATATTGATATAAAGAATAATTAAGATGGGAAATGTATATATATATATATACATGTTGTCCTGCATTGCTGTGACAATATGATTTAATAGAGATTCCCCAAAGTTCTCATGTTTTGTGGGTGTTTGACTCCCACCTCTGATGAGGTGCACTACAATAGATGCAATAATCAACCGCCTCCTCTTATAAAGCCACTCCCAACAAAGGTCACCCCTCTTATCAGGCCAGATTTCAGGTGTACTTGTATAGTTAAAAAAAAATACTACTATATTGTCTACCCCAAGAGAGGGCATTCCTCTTATAAAGCTGCCTTATCATTGCAGTAGAGGTGGCCTTAAAAGAAACTTTGTCAAATATAATAGTTTCAGCAGGTCGGTTGACCTCTCCACCAATAAAAATCACTACTATAGTATAAATACATGTAATTGAAATATTAATTATACAAAAAAATGTAGAAAGTGATGTTTTTTTGTTTTTTGTTCAATTGTACATATGTACACATACATACATAATATATCAATCATATAATATATTTACCTAATGTTCTAACAACATATAACAATACATTTAATATATTGTTTGTTCAATGTATGCAAAAATACAGTGTTTTTTTTTAAAATATAAATATATAAAAAGAGAAGAGTAGAGAGAAAAATAGAAAAAATTAACTGGTGTCAGTTTATACAGTTTATTAGAATACAAAAAAAATGTACATGAATTTGCAGCTTGATGACTTTGGTATAGTACTATGTCCTAAATAGTCATTCATTATCATGTACAAAACAAAAATTAATAAATACTTTATTAAAATAAAAATAAGGGTGGAATAAGGTTAATATGTTGGATCGAATTCAATGAAATCTTATTATTAACTCCGTCCTCACGATGAGCATCAGTCCTCCTGCCCAAGACCAGTAAAACTTTGTTCCGGGCAGTAAATTCAAATGTTCATTTCGAGGACTGTTAACTGGTTTTATTATCAGTAAAAAGGATCTCAAAATCATTCCAAATTTGGTAGAAAGTGATGATAAACACACATAATGATAGTTGTATTATATTTGGACCATCAATGAAATTGTCAAGTTTGACACCAGGCCTTATCTACATCTATATATAATTAAAAAGGACAAACAAACAACAATTCTGTGGAGAGTTTTTAAAGATCACTAAATAAAAGATCATAGACACATCTATAGCTCTTCTTTCTGAATAGAATTTCAAGGGTGTGTAGAATTATTGAAACATGACCCTGGGACAAAGTTAACCTTAGACATGTAGATATCAGAAAATAATATCATGTGGTGATTTATTTCGGTCTCATTTCAAAATTTTAAATCTCCTAAAGATGTTTTAAACTTAATTGTACAAAAGGGTTGTAACATGAGAGATTAAATTTACTTTTTATTGAAAAGACAAACAGGGTGGAGCTTGACATTTCAGATTAGTGTAATGAAGATTTAAAGTCTATAAAATGATTTTAATTATCTAAATTTGTCTTCTTAATCAAATAAGATTTCGACATTTAATGACAAATAGCATTCTAATAAAAATTAGATCTTTGCATTTGCTCCCTATTTTCTATCACTATTTGGGTTAGGACGTTAATTTTAAACACCATGACCCTAACTCAAATAGTGATAGAAAATAGGGAGCAAGTGCAAAGATCTAATTTATCACTATTTGGGTTAGGATGTTGATTTTAAACACCATGACCCTAACTCAAATAGTGATAGAAAATAGGGAGCATGTGCAAAGATCTAATTTATCACCATTTGGGGCCGTCGTGGTCGTGATCATATGGTAGTTGGATTTACAACTACCTGTACCTGTGCAGTCAGTGTCTATCACTACTAAAGTTGTGAGTTCGAATCCCACTCAGGTGAGGTGTACTCGATTCAACATTATGTGATAAAGTTTGTCAGTGACATGCAGCACATCAGTGGTTTTCTCAGTCAGTGACATGCAGCACATCAGTGGTTTTCTCAGGGTATTTATGATTCCTCCAAGATATAACTGAAATATTGTTGAAAGTGACCTTATACACCATAACCCCCCCTAATTAATATTTTACTAGTAACAACCAATATAAATAAAATAGGGAGCACGTGCAGAGATCTACTTTTAATTACATTGGGACAAATAATAGAAACAAATAAGAAAAATAATTAGAATTTGAAAATTGACCAGAATGATTTAGATTCCAATGTACATGTAGCTACATTACATAGGTCATCCTATGTTATAAGGCAACAACCATTTTCTTACCTTGGGGGGGGGGGGGGNTGGGATTTTTATTGTGCTCGTAAATTTTTTTTCAGAACCTTCCTCTGACAGTCAAAATATTTTTTTCTCATGAGAAGGAAAGCAAAACATTTTTTTCCTATAATGTGGAACAGAAATACATTTTTCCATTAAACAAATTTTCTAGCTGGTGACAGCATAAATTTTTTTTCAGCTACAATGCAAGATCTAAAAAAAAATTTGGTCAACTAGGGCATTAAAATATTTTTTTCAAAAAAAATCCATGCCCCCCACCCCCATCCATGTTGAAATAGTTAGCATTCTCACCTCCTTGAGTGCGGTAGATCGTGGGTTCAGGTCTCTGTCAGGTCAAACCAAAGACCATAATTTATAAAATTGGTATTTGCTGCTTCTCTGCTGAGCACCCACTTTTAAGGAGTAACTTGAGCAAAGACTGGTTGGCTCAGAATCAAGATAATCTGTGAGAGCGTACCGACATGTCTTCCCACAGACTGTTGTTTCAGTGAGCTGCCACTATAAAAATCTAACTCTAAATGTGGGTCTACATTTTGTATTACAAAGTGGACCTTTCATCATCTCATCAAAATGTAATTTGGAACTCACCATTTTTTACAAACAATATAACAAAGAATGCATTGGTGGGACTCATGGCTTTTTGGTTGAGTCTCATCAAAATTTTATCCTGCTATGATCCCCGCTATATTGTGACTGTCTCATATTCCCATTATAATGAACCGCATCGGTGGTGTAATGGTTAGCGTGCTCGCCT
The DNA here is from genome assembly GCA_002080005.1 of Gigantidas platifrons. Classification (NCBI taxonomy): domain Eukaryota; kingdom Metazoa; phylum Mollusca; class Bivalvia; order Mytilida; family Modiolidae; genus Gigantidas; species Gigantidas platifrons. Next base: position 194,469 of record MJUT01030028.1, on the reverse strand, counting down.
GGAGTGCAATAGATCGTGGGTTTGAGCCCCGGTTGGGTCAAACCAAAGACTATAAAATTGGTATTTGTTGCTTCTCCATTAAGCATGCAGCATTAAGGAGTAAGAGCAAAGACTGGTTGACTCGGAATCAGAATAATGTGTCCGAGTGGAGAGACATGACTGTTGTTTCAGTGAGCTAGCACTATGAAAATCCAACGCGGCATGTTGGTCTAGAACAAAGCTGACCTCATCATCATCTCATTGAAAATGGACTTGTTCTTGCCATGATATAGCTGAAAAATTGCTGAGTCACTGTCACTCACTCACGCACTCCATTATAATGATATACATTTTTGATATAACAATATTTTCAGAGGATTTATTGTCAGAGTCTGATACTAAGTTCTGAAATTAGTTGTGTGTACATAGACATACATGTAAAAAAATACTGATGTATATAACTGAAAAGAGTGCTTTGGTGGTGTAATGGTTAGCATGTTTTTCATTACTTCAAGTGCATCCAGGGGCCCGGTTGGCTCAGTGAGTTAGGTCGTTGGATCTAACAACTCATACAAGCCTATCACCAATATGGCGTGGGTTCGCGCCCGGCTTTTTAAATGACAAAAAAGGGTGCAATCGACTCGCAGCCGCAAGTGATAAAGTTTACCAGTTGCTTGCCTATGGTCGGTGGTTCCTCCACCACTAAAACTGGTCGCCATGATATAGCTGAAATATTGTTGAAAGTGGCGTTAAACACCAAAAATCAATCAATCAAGTGCATCCACAGTATATCATTGATTAGATCCTCTTGATCAGTCGGGACAAACCAAAGACTGTAAATTTGGTAGTTGCTGCTTCTCCGTTAAGCACACAGCATTAAGGAGTTAGAGTAAAATCTGGTAGCAGAAATCCTTGCAACTCACCTAAATGAGTCCTGGACTCACCATTTTCAGTTGGGTTTGGCTTCTCTTCCATTCTAAATCTCACAGGGCCCAAATTGTTAGTAAGTTCTAATGAAGATTAGAGTGTACCGGTTGGGTGTATGCCCAGGGGCCGCTACGGTAGACGGATTGGTCTAATCAGAAGAACAGAAATCAATTTGGGATCTTTTGATTCTTTATTTCTTTTCAATCTTTTTCTTGCCGTTGATTGGATTATATATTCTCTTCACAGTACATTCTTTAACTCTTTTCCGCCACCACAGCGCAATACTTTTTCCGGAACATAATGGTCTGCAAAGACAGAGTTCTGTACCTAGTACATTGTAGATGTAGATGTAGGTAGCTGGAAAATTGCTCACTCTGCATTAAATAGCAATCACTCATTAATCACTTTATGGCTGAAATGGGTGCATTTGAACCTACTACCTACCTGTACAAGTATAGAGAAACTGACAAATACTTATTTACTTCAGACTAATAGATAAATTTAGCCCCTCTGACATGTGGAAAAATAATGATAGCTCTCAGCTGTTAGTGTACATTTCACATGAAACAGACGACTGTTTACCTTCATGTTCAGTGGAGGTTATATAATTTTTGGTGAATCTTTAACAGTTTTTATACTGTGAGGTTATTTTTGGAATTGTAAAGAATTTCTACTTTGGAGGTGATTAAAATGATGGAAATAGGTAAGGAGTTTTTGTTGATTATAATTTGATGGGTAGTTATGTTATGCTATATTTTATGGATAAGCGATTTCAAAGGGAGGTACAAAAAATGTATACAGGTTTTTGTTGCAGTACAAAATGTACTTAGTAATGAAATGACAGTGAATTGATTTTGAAACTTATTTTAATTTTTTTTTTGAACTTTTACAAAGTATGTTATAATACGTCAAGAATTCATATTAATTTGAAAATGAAAAATACAACAGTAATAGCCGAAACTGTTGGAAATATCTATTTAATGGTACATCTATTTTTTTTAACAAGAATGCCAACAGGACTTAATTTGCAATAATAAAATTACCCAGTGATAGTTGCAAAATGTAGTTAAAGTTCCTTTAATAGTTGAATTATAGGAGGAGTCAATTTTCAATAATGAAATTACTGATATTTGCAGTCTGCGCCAAAAACCACTAGCACTATGCCCCTGTCTAGTAAAAATTGGTTTGGGATAGTAAAAATTACATAAAATTTACTTAATCAAATAGAAAAAAATTCTTCTAAAATACTGTTCTGCTAGTTTGTCTAAATGTTTGTGGCACAGACTGTATTTGCAAAATGTAGTTAGTTCTTTGAATAGTTGAATAGAAGGACTCAATTTTCAAAAATAAAATTACTCCATGATATTTGCAAAATTCAGTTATTTCCTTAAATGGACACATTTTTCAGGATCCAGAGAAATGATATGTTAGCTTGTGGATGGTGCAGTGTTTTAATTGGTATAACATTGTATGGTGTACATATGATATTTTCATTTGTTTATACTGTATGTTGGCACTGACCAATATATATAAAATTAAGTTTATTGACTTATCTATAGCTTTTAAAATATACATGATAAATAAAGATTAAACATGTATTATACATGTACAATGTATAGGGTGCAAAATCTGTAGTATGATATCACTGACTAGTTCAAAGGATACCAGAATTGTTTTGAAAAATACAAAGTGTAAAAACATGACTAATTTTTCTTTTTTTTATGGGGGGTGTGGGGGGGGGGGAGAGGAAAAATCATCATCATTTACAGACTAAAATATTTATATACACAGGTACACTATCTGTTGAGTTGGTTGTTTTTTGTTTTTTTTTCATAAATTTTTATGTAAATCTATGAAATTCTAGGTCTTCTGAAAGCTTACATTAATTTGCATTTTTAGAATCTTATTATCAGATAATAATGATTGAATTTCCTGCTGTTATCTACATCAAACTCAATGATGATATAACATCAAAACACTTAGTCAGCTACCATGTGACTAATATGCAAATTTAATGTAATTAAATTGATTCCAGAAGCCTTACTTTCTGACATTTATTGGGTATGAAACTATGAAAGACAATAGTGGTAAACAGTAGAATTGAAGTCTATGCCAAAAACCACTAGCTCTAAGCCCCAGTCCAGTAAAAATTGCATCAAAATTGGTGAATCAAAAAAAATTATTTCTCTATAATGCTGTTCTGGCTAGTTTGTCAAAATGTTTTTGGCAGACTGGAATTGTATTTTAAACTGGGATCTGGGTATAAATGCAAAATGTATATGTGGGCAGAGCTAACATTCAAATTCTGCAGTATTTGGACAACGGTCACCTTCAAGAACATAAAAATAATTTTTCAGTGAGGTTAATTTATATACCTTCTTACAAAAGTTACTCTCTTTCAGTCTTCATGATGAGCACCAGTCCTCCGGCCCAAGACCATGGCCAGTAAAACTTTGTTCTGACCAGTAAATGTTTCAGTTTTTATTTAGATATAAATAAAATCAAGAATTTTCATTTCGAGGACTCCTTTTACCAAGAATAAATAATGGCAAAGTGGATGATATCGTATGGCAGTTTGATTCACATTAACATACCGTACATGTAAGCAATCATAGCCAGTCACCACTAAACTTTGTTAGTTGTGGCTTGTCCTTGGTCATATGTATTTGATTCATCTTTATGTGAAAGTTTGTTTCTGACTTGTGAGTTTCTGAAGGTCTCTTAGCTTTCTCCTGGGACTTTGGGTTCTTCCACTCATCTTTATGTGAAAGTTTGTCTCTGACTTGTGACTTTCAGCAGGTCTCTAGCATTGGACTTTGGTTTCTCTACCAATAAAATTAACTGCTACGATATACCTACATGTAACTGTTGAATGTGGCGTTAAACACCCATGCATCATACATGTAGATCTAATCCTTTAAATACATGTAAGTTCAATAATCTCTTCAGTTAAGCTGTAGTTGTGTATCCTTCAAATTTTGTGTCATATAATTAGTATTAATTACTATTATTATCTCTACATAATATATATATATATGTGGTATCCTGGATTAAATAGATTTGTAACTGTAAAATTTAGAAGGGAAACATTTCAAAATATTACTAGTTTTAATTGATTGCTGCATTTCACCTATTTAATTATGTATAAAGCAATAATGCAGTTCGTTAAAGCATTTGGTAAGTTAATTATTTGTTTTACTACATGTACCTGGTACATGTATCTATTAGTCATGAACAAATTTGCATAAAATTATTCAGAATTTTCATGAATATTTCAGTAGAATTTAGAAAAGAAATTTGGTATCCAAAGAAAATGCTTTATTTCAACATTCTGTTGTTTAAAAAGTAAAAATGTATCTAGCAAAATAACAGCACTAATTGAAATTGAAATTTGGCATATAAAATATGATGTACCAGCTGTATTTACAATGTAAATAAATTTATATAAGAAGACTCTTGAGTTACACAAGGGTGGATAACTCTTAAATGAAAGTACATGTATTTACACATGTTGTACATTGATGGTAAAAACAATTCAACAAAAAGGACAATTACCTCTGACCACAAATGGTTGAACACAAAAATGTGGCGTGGTTGAACCGGTTAATGGAATCCCAACCCTCCCCCTCTTGATAATTTGATCTGCAAGACAATTTAGATATATTTGATTTGATTTGATTTGATTTTTGGTGTTTAACGCCACTTTCAAATTCAGCAATATTTCAGCTATATCATGGCGACCAATTTTAGTGGTGGAAGAAGCCGGAGTACCCGGAGAGAACCACCGACTACGGGCAAGCAACTGGTGAACTTTATCACTTGCGGCTGCGAGTTGAGTGCACCCTTTTTTGTCAGATATATTTGAACATTGAAATAGGTCACAGAAGACAGGTGGTCACTAAATACATATATAGGATTAATTAATATGAAATGTACTGCGAATGAAATTTAGAATAAAGGTCACATAATACAAGTTATTGTTTAACAGAGGTGGTCACTAAAGCAGATACGATATAACCGAAAAAATGTTGAAAGTAGCTTACATACCATAACCCTAACTAAAGCAAGTTTGACTGTATTATTATATTACCAACTAGATTTTTATGAAAATTTGGATAGTACAGTATATTATATATACTGGTTGTTAAAATGCATGTTCCTACATGTACCGTGTATGAACCAAAAAAAAAGATGAAGAATAAATTCTTGTTTATAGATAGAAGGAGAATACCTACATTGTATGTATAAATGGGTAATTATATATAAAGGAAAAAAAATAGAATGAAAATAAAATTAATGCTGACTATGTGCACTTACAATACATGTACATGTATAAAGGTAAACAAACTACCTGTATATTACATTATATACCTGGTTTGTTTATTTCATTATCATAAACAGCTAGCTTGTTGATTTCATTCTTTCTATTTACACTCGAAATATTTCACATAGTTGGAATAATTTAGAAAAGTACTTCCACACTCCAGAATGCCTAGAATGTAGAAAGAATGTGACTTAGCATTCCTTCAATAAGTTTTATTGAGGAATTTGATTATTAAATGAATAATTTATATTGAAGATTTTCTGTTGATATCATAGGTAAGTGGACAAAATTAGTCAAATTTTGTCTAAATAATTTATGCTAATATTATAATTTATTCGGTTAAAATTGCACAAATATTGGTGAATACAATGTATTTTGCAAACATTTGTTCAATATTTACCCTTTTATTGACTTTGTATAGTAAAATTTTACACCATTTTAGCCTGTTTGTGATGTCATGATTTGAAGGATATTGCACATCATAATTTGAAGAAGATCTCAGGCATAGATGACCTTATCTGAGTTTGGCTATCCTGTTTAGGCACTTTGGTTTTACTGCTCCCAAAACTTAATTATTTGGCTGTCCAATCTTTTCGATTTTGAGTGTACCTGATGAAGGTTATTCTAGAAACGTGCTGTGCACACTAAATTTGATATCTGCATTTTTATTAGCATGTCTTGTTTAATGAAAGATGCCCGGAAGCCTTAACAGGGTATCATGGAGGATGGGCACTGCAATCTTGAAATAAAGGTCATATTATAAAATTCATTCTACCCAGTATATTCATGAGCAACTGGGGGCTTTCATGGTCGTGACTGTATGGTAGTTGGATTTACAACTACCTATGGAATCATTGCCTATCACCACTACACATTTTGAGTTCAAATCCTGGTCATAGCAAGGTGTACTCGATACAACATTATGTGATAATGTTTGCAAGTGACTTGCAACAGATCTATGGTTTTGCCTGGGTACTCCTGTTTCCTCCACCAATAAAACTGACCACCACGATATAACTGAAATATTGTTGAAAGATACTGAAATATTGTTGAAAGTGGCGTTAAGCATGACAACCCTAACCCTTAAAATTATTTGACTTTCCAATCTGTTGACTGAGCATAGGTGATGATAGTTATTCCAGAAAGGTGTCATTTAGTGATTTACACTTAATTAAATATCTACGTTTTTTTTGTAATTCCAAAACTACTCAAATAGATGAAGATTTTTAAACATTTATACTCTGATAAGCAAAGTTTCTAAATTTAGAAAACATCTATTAACATTAACATGTGCATTTCATTAGAATATTTATTGAACCAACTCACCCTTAAAACATATGTATTGAATACAAATATAGTTTATTTTTTTCACCATCTTTTACATGTCAACAAGTTATTTTTGTGTTTATTTTAAAGATTTAATGTAATTTATTTTTTACTTTGACCATCAAATTTTTATCATTATGTCAAAAAAGAATCTGATGCTTTACTGCTCATGTCTACATGTACTGCACATGACATGAATAAAAAGAATGTTTAAACAGTCAGTGATGGTCAACAATTCCACCATTATCAACAAAACGAACAACGACCTCTTACCCCAAACCATTGAACACGAGATAGACCACCTGTCCACATAATGACATTGGAAGTCCAGATCCAGGCTTGGGACAGACACAAAAATGTGGCAGGGTTTAAACGGTATACAGTCAAATCTGCTTTAGTGACCACCTCAATTATGCAATAACTTGTACTATGTGACCTCAATTTTAATTGTTCTTCACAGTGGAAGGTCACATTAGAGAGGTTTTTCTGTATTTGAATTTTGTTGTTGCTTTATAATGAACGAAATGTTCCAAATATAAAGTGAATACACAGACAGTAGTTTAGCCAGGAGTTAAACCAATCAGTCTGCTAAACATGTAGCTATCCAGAAGCTTTTTTCCACCCATTAGGGGCCTGCATGGCTGAGTTATTGCGATACATGTACAAATTTACTTCTGACCACTGATGTGGGTTCATGCCCCGTTACCCACCACAAGTGTTAAGGTTTCCGGATGCCTACCTAAGGTCAGAGGTTTCAAACTTTGAATGAAGAATTGTCAAAATTTCCGAGGTAATTCCCTTCTACTGGTACCTGGTATATTTACTAGTTCCTTTTATTTTGTAAATGTCATAAGAGAAAAATCCTGACGATTTTGAAAATTACATTATAATGTTCGAGTTTTTTTTTTCTCGATCAAATTGTATTTGATGAATATTAAATGGGATGTATTCTTACTGAAGCATTTCTATTTTTGGTTGAAAGCCAGCTTTTAATGCCAAAAATCTAAGAATGTGGAAAATATGATTAAACTACTGGTATTGTATGAAGTTTGAATGAATAAAGACATGTTAACTGATATAGTTATTTTTGCAAAATTTTGCAACAAAATTTGGTAAGGGGCATTTAAGGTTGGGTTTGGAAGGTTCAACGAGAGATTTAGTTTCCAAGTGAAACACTAAGAAAAATTCTGTTTTTAAAGATCTAAAAATGGTCAAATTTATATTTTCATTGCACAAACTATCAATTAATAAACATTAAAAATTGTCCGGTGTGTATAAGATGCACATTGTTACCATGGGAAACAATTTTGTAGGAGGGTATATATAAATCACCCGAGCATGACCAGCACCATTTTTTTCTATGAAAAACTTGATCATGAGAATTTGAAAAGAAAAATTACACTGCTATTTTGACAGAAATGCGTACTATGCTCACTTAAAGACGGTAATATTAATTCTGTGCACCACATCTACAATTCTTTACTGCTATTTACTTTTTCAGTAGTGTTTAACCCCAAATAGTTTGGTAAAAAAACTGTCTAAACATTTTATATTCCTTAACATTATCTGCAGTGATAAGATAATGCATAAAATTAAAGAATGTGATGTCAGTGTCATGAATGTTGATTATTCATTTATTCATCAATCAGTAACCACAGCAGGAGAGAAGTTCCATAGGGAGGGGTCCTTTTATACATTGTATACTGGAAAAAAACATGTTTTAACAGAAATAACAATTACATCCTTGTCATTTTTATTTACCATGTTTTTTAAATTTTCGCTTTCAACTACATTTCCGTATCTTCTTTTGATTTTTCTTAAAATAAATTGTTTTGAAATCCAATTTAAAAAAAGCAAACAAAAAACGACCCCCCCCCCCCTTATGGAAATGTCTGGATCCACCTCTGAGTTCCCCCCAAAAGGTGTATTTGATGGAGGCCTTGTTTCATACTACAGATCAAATGAATCAGTTTTTGCAAGGCTGGTGATCAAAAGATGTATTATGCTGTACTGTATGTTCAATGTTTATCTTTCATTAATAGTTAACATAATTGGCTTAAGATAATCTGGTTTGTTTACAAACAAATCTTGTGTTGTTTATAGTTAATAGATGTTGATGGGTTGATTAAGTTAACATACAAAATAATTAACATCTGTAATTTTATACTGGATGGTATAATGTGCTGCTCATAAGATGAGCTGAAAAAAATAAATAAAGAAGTACCTCACTGTGATTATTGCAATATTGATCAAAGAGATTTAACATGTACTACACACTCAGGCATAGGTGACTTTAAACCATTTTGGCTATCTCTTTAGGCCCATTGGTTTATTGCTCCCCAAAACTTTGCCTTTTTTTGGCTTTGCAATATTTGAGACATGAGGTACCTGATGAGGGTTATTCCAGAATCCTGTTATGCACTAAATTTGATATTTACCAAGTACATTTTTATTGAAATTATAAGGATTTAAACAAGAACAAGGTTAGAGAAAACTGTGAAAGTTTCAATTTTTTGTGAAGCCACAGCTAACAATAACCAGCCATCTTACTTATCAGACCAGATTTCAGATACGCAGCGCAGCGGTAGTGAAATGTTATTAAGTTGTCCCTCTCAAGGGAGGCCACCTCTCATATAAGGCCACTTGTAGAAGGGATTACATAATAAGAATAGGAACACTGTATTTAATAATACATAAACTTGAAAATACATGTGGTAGAAAATGCTAAGTGGACAATTAAAGCAAAGTTATGATTCTTACGACAGGTCTGTGGTTTTCTCTGCATACTCCGGTTTCCTCCACCAATAAAACTGACTGCCACGATATAACTGAAATATTGTTGAAAGTGGTGTTAAACACCATAACCCTAACTCTAACCTCACAATTTGTTTGAAATAATTAACAGATGGTAAGTCTGATCGTAAGGTAGATAGATGTATTTGCATTCTTCTACACATACAATGTCTATGACCTCTAAAGAATGTGAGCTTGATTTTCTATCTTAGCTGAGATATATACACTTGTTGCTACTTTATATGATAATTTTTTGTCAATTACTGTTCAAAGTTGGTGGTTTCTCTGAAAGTAAAAACTGACCACAACATTATGATTAAATTTTATTGAAAAATTGTTGAGAGAGGTGTTAAACACTTATAAGACCATATGATAATCCTAATCTTTTTATAGTATTTTTAATCGTTTAATAACTTCAAAATAGAAAGTTAAATCTTAAATAGTTTAATACTGTAAAAGTAGTTTGAATATCCTTAAAATGATATAAAGGTTTTTTGGATATCCTTAATTAATATAAAGGTATTTTGGATATCCTTAAATTAATGTAAAGGTATTTTGGATATCCTTAAAGTAATATAAAGGTATTCAGGGTTCGAAATTACTGTAGGTCCGATAGCCAGAGGCTAGAAGAATTGAACTCGGTCTAGGCCAAGTTGTGTTATCGTAGACCGTGTGTCTAGGTGATTTACGACTATCAATTTCCTGAAATTGTGTTCCGTGCGGACATCATTTTCTATTTTATGTAAAATCCTTGGTCATGTCGGCACTTGAAATAAACTACTCTTTTCTCCGATATATGTAAGAACTTATATGACTATGATCACGAGTTCAAGGTTACTTTTACAATAAAGCAAATACCGGGAGTTTAAAAAACGGACTCTAAACGGAAAGTTGACATTCGTGGAAGTAACAAGGCATACGATGCCACTAAAAGGAAGATAACATTTCAACCTCACTGGCTTTAAATGTACAAATGGCTACATTTTGACGGAGAAAGTCAGCTGAGGTCCTGTGATAGGTGTAAAGATTTTGGGAAAGACGACCCAGGCAGTAAATTTGTTAATGGCAAAATAAAAATTCAGAAAACAAAATTATTTAAATTATTAACATTTCTCAATCTTTCAAAAAAAAAACAAAAAAACTTTTTTGACACAATATATGCACATCTCATACATTCAAAGCATACTGAGAATGCAGGATTTTGCATGTAATTATTAAAAATTTTCTTGGGGGGAGGGGGTGGGGGCATGCATCCAAACCCCTCATCGCAAATACTGGTCTAGACTTTTTCCTTCAGGGCTAGAATAAATTAAATCAGTCTAGCCCTGCATTCTAGACATCAATTTCCATTAAATTCTATCTCTGGGTATTTTCGATATCCTTAAAGGGATATAAAGGTATTTTGGATGTCCTTAAATTAATATAAAGGTATTTTGGATATCTTTAAATTAATATAAAGGTATTTTGGATATCCTTAAAACTCATTTCGGTAATTTTTTGTATCTCATGAAAACTTGCAATAGGTTCAATAAATGATATTTATGAAACATTAACCCGGTTTTTATCAATGAAACTTTGTAAAAGTGACATAATTCGTTGATAATTCTGTCATATCTTGCGGTCTTTTGCCTTGAATTGAATTTTTGCTTCCTGGACAAAAATTCATTTCAACCCTTTTAGGTGATATTTTAACGATATTATGGATTATATGGGCATGCAAAGTATTTTTGGATTGTTTTTACAATTAAATTGAAAAGAAACAACCTTCGTCACGAGTTGAAAAAATATATGTTAAGACAAGCTTTAATATCCCTTTATAATAATGTAAAGGTATTTTGAATATCCTTAATATGATATAAAGGTATTTTGGATATCCTTAGATTAATGTACAACAGGTATTTGAACAAAACAAAAATGAACAAGTGGAAAGTTGCTCTTTTAACATGTTAGTTTTTGTTCTCCCACTTGTGGAGGGATAAGCTCACACAAACACATGTTTGATATTTTATTTTACCATGCGACTAGTAATTATACAAATCTGCATGCGACTAGTAATTATACAAATCTGCATGCGTTGTACCTGTTCTGCACAATTAAACTAACGCATGTTTCCATGTGTTCATTGCAGCCAATGCATGTTGGCACCTTTCAATCTATTTCTGGTACATCATAATGATAAAAGGAAGTGCATATCCCTGTATAACTTAATAATTTAAATTCGGTTTAATTACCTTGATGTTATCTGAGGGGGAAATACAAAAAAGACGATATATTTATAGATTTCTTTTAGGTAATTGATGATTGAAAGATGAAAAATATATTTTGGTAGATAATTACGTTTTTTTTGCCAAGTGATTCACTAGAGAGGTGCCTGTGTTGAAATTCTTCCTGTTTTATATGTAGAGGAGTGCTGCAGCAATGCTAATTATATAAAATCTATATTTTCGCTTTCGTTGCTGTGTTAGATGTATATGCACATATTTGTATTGAATTTTGTCAAACATTCAAATGTTACTTTTTGTGTTCTGAATGGAAAAAAGGAATTGGAGATATATTTAATGGTTGGATATAAGTAATAAACTGTTACTGACATGCATATGTAGGTATGACTATTTACATATTTCTGCATTTGTTTTTAGACCAGGGGCGTTATGGTGTTTAACACCACTTTCAACAATGACCATATTTAGACTTATAGTCTACATACAAAACTGGCCTATAGTCTACATAGACCTAGAGTCAATATAGAACTTAAGTCCACAATTTAGTCTTAAAATTCAGAAAGTACGATGATAAAACCTCTATATGTACATCATCTTTGTGTCTTTGCATCTATTGAAACAATACGTGGCTTAATTATGTTTTTGGTACTTTTTGAATTTATGTCCATGATAATTTTTTTTTTTATGCATCATAAATAGTTTGATTTTTTTATATAATCAGTTTAAATCTAGTCTTCTTTACATATATGATATTCCTGCATCTGCAGATCAAGAGATAAGTGACTAATTGCATGTTTTCTAACATTTACTTTCCTGTACTATTATTCTGACATAATATAGTGCAGGTTTTGACAGCTCCTTTAAATTTTTGGGGCATTCTCTAAAAGACGAACAAGATGATGATGATACATGGCTGGTTTGTATTAGACCACCACGTTTAGTTGGATTTTTATAGTGATTGCTCACTGAAACAACAGTCTGTTGTAGACACTCAGACACATTAACCTGATTCTAAGTTAACCAGTCTTGGCTGTTACTCCTTAATGCTGCATGCTTAGTTTAGGAGCAGCAAATACCAGCTTTATAGTCTTTGGTTTGATTGAAACTCAAACCTATGATCTACTGCACTCGAGGCAAGCATGCTAATAACCAGTGGTTTAGTTGAAATGTGGATGAAAATGCATGATGCATTTTATTTGATAAGGATTTCCTTGCAAATGTTTGTTGTTTTCATTTGCATGGTCCGATCATCTTTCCACATCCATGTTTTAGTATTTATCATTTTATACTATAAGGCACACCTGGTTCAACACCTGAGTATTAGGGTTGACAGTTAAGATTGTGATATTGATACCATACTACTAGACAATTTATGATAATTCTTAGTAGATTTAAAACATTGATAAGATAATCATGCATTAAATTGAAGTTAAAAGTTTTATTTATCTTTTAACTGTAACCTATTGATGTGTCCCGCGGTAACACAGTCGTTTTTTATTGTTGGCAAAATTTTGAAATAAAAATATTATTTGTGTTGAAAATAATGTTTGAAAAATCAGAATTTGATAGGAAATATCAACATTGTACATGAAATTTTCTGAAAAGAAAACATCTAGAGTAGCCCCCCTCTTATAAAGCCACTCCCATCAAAGGTTACCCTTCTTATCAGGCCAGATTTCAAATGAACAGATATTAAATTACATGTACTACTAAATTGTACCCATCAAGAGAAGTCACTTCTTTTTAAAAGCCACTCTTTCATTGCATAAGGGGCGACCTAATAAGAGGGACGCTGCTGTAATTTGTATTGGACATGGCCTGTTCCAAACAGAGAAGAATTTTGGAATTTATTTTAAACAAAAATATGTATGATATATTATCTAAGAAAAAGACAAAAAAAAAACATCACTTTCTATCTCATTTACAAAATTTAGGTTGGAAATACATTAAGCATTATTTTTTGGCATATTTTTTCATTTGCATTCTGCTATTTCAAATTTGAGACAAGCAAATTATAATATTTGATATTATCAGTTCTGGATATCAAGAGCTAAAATGATTAGTAATTCGGAATTACACGTATATATGAGACTAATATTTTAGTGACCGTCATGGTCGTGATCGTATGGTAGTACCTGTGCAATCAGTGCCTATCACCACTAAAGTTGTGAGTTCGAAACCCATTCATGGCGAGATGTACTCGATACAACATTATGTGATAAAGTTTGTCAGTGACTTGCGACAGGTCGGTGGTTTCTCCGGTACTCCGGTTTCCTCAACCAATAAAACTGACCACCACAATATTACTGACCACCACGATATTACTGAAATATTGTTGAAAGTGGCATTTAACGCCATAAACCACCACTAATATTTTAGGGAATAAGACAAGCCTGTTAGATGAAGAACAGCAATCACTGTTCTTACATTTTTTTACTTTTCTTTATGTACAATCGTAAGATGACCTTTCCCTTACATTAAATTTCCTTTTTCCTGTTTTTTTTTTAAAAGGCGTCTGCTTATATTTGGAAAATGGCGGATGTAATACAATTAATTTTATGACGGTCGAAGGTCAATAACATTGAACAGGAAACAATTGACAAATGATCTTATTATTAATACTAGCCTAGAAATAAAGTGGTGTGAAATAGACCATTTCCAACTTGATTTTAAAGTACTTGAAACTTGAAACTTTTATTTTCACTAAAGGCCCCACGTAGGGCATGATAGTACAAATAATTATAAACAATTAAACAACATGTAATGCATGAACATATATACAAATTATGAAACATATTTATGTTTGTTGGAAGGCAATATATAAATATAAGACACATTTATGTAATTGCAAGGCATTATTAACACTTGTAAGTATTACTGAATACAGACATGACTATTTTAGCATATTTTGATAAACCAAAGAGTACATATTTATCATCACTGTTCATTAACTCACTAAAACTAATTGTATTTGGAACATTATATAAATACTCAGGAATAAATTTTTTCGTTTCATCTTTGAAAAAAGTATAGTTAAACAGGTAGTGAAATTCATCACCCAGTTCTTCCTTATTACATAAATCACAAATTCTTTCTGATCTGTCAATACTAAAAAATCTACCCATTTCTATTGACAATTTATGACTTCCACATCTAAATTTACACATGTTATACATTAAATGAGATGGTAATATAGTAAAGTATTTTTCCAAACCAAATTCAGATTTATATAATTAGTACATTTAGGTGCATTAAAGATTTGTAATTTCCAATACTCAACATAAGAATCATAAAAGTACTGCTTAACTTTCTTAGATAGGTTAAAATTTCTAGGAACAATCTGATCATTCCAACAATTTATTAAACCACATTTGTTCAATATATCTTTTACACAATTTAACCATTTAGAATGGTATACATCACAAAGATCTAATTGATACAAAATATCATACAGTGTTTTAGAAATTTTCTCTTTTTTACCGTTTACAATATGTGCCCAAATGTATTGCAGTTTTATACAGAGTTATTTCCCTTTAATGTTGGCAAAAAGGTCTCTTTCATGACAAATTTTAATGAAATATAGCTATTAATCTGTCCTCTGATTTTTTTGCAGGGTTCTAATATCTACAGATCTACAGTTTTTAAGAAAATTATAATCAAATTCTTTTTCCTTTCCATATGGCTTGGGGCAAGGGAAATAACTCCCATTAAGAAATATAAAAACGTTTAATTTTAGAATCAAATCGGGAATATGCAAAAGGTCTATTTCACTTGTAAGAATTAAGGAATGGAATATGCACATGCATTTGTTGTATAATTTTGAAAAAAACCCTGGATTTTTCTTTAAATAAAAGTCGTGGCCACTTTCAACAGTATTTCAGTTAACTGTTATATGATGACAGTCAGTTTTATTGGTGGAGGAAACCGGGGAACAACACCAAGCTTTCTCAAGTCACTGAAAGTTTTATCACATAATGTTGTATCGAGAACTTCTCGTCATGAACGGAATTCGAAACTCACAATTTTAGTGATGATAGGCACTGAATGCGCATGTAGTTGTAAATCCAACTACCATACGATCATGATCATGATGGCACCCATAAAAAAAAAACAGAACCCAAATATTGAAGTCATTTCATTCTGTTCTGGTATGAACGAGGACATTTATTTCATTTAACAAATATTTATAAGGTCATTGAATTGTACAAATTCAAACATCTTAAAGGTAAAAAAATTAAATAAATTGAATTTTAACAGTTTCTTTTGATGATAATTGGCGAGTTCTTGAGATTTGTTGACACAAAGACTTATCTCTGCTATTACATTCAGTTTTACCCTAGAGGATCAGTTGATGTAGTATCTTAAATGTTTGTACTAAATAAACAAGTTGTGACTTCATAAGGTTGTTTTTAAATGATAAAAATGTGCCAAGTTTTCATGTAGCTTTAACATGTTGAAAAGTAATATCCTTGTAATACATAAAACAAAAAACAATCCTCCATTACTGTCAAAAGATGATAGCATTTCTATATTGAATTGGTTCATTTTTTGTAGAGTTCAATGGGGGGTAAAAAATTTGAAAGATGCCTTAAAAGTTTTGACTTGGATGCACACAAAGTACATGTATATGTACCTGAAGCTTATGATTAGATACATACATGTATACATGTATATGTACCTGAAGTTTATGATTAGATACATACATGTGTACATGTATATGTACCTGAAGCTTATGATTAGATACATACATGTATACATGTATATGTACCTGAAGCTTATGATTAGATACATACATGTATACATGTATATGTACCTGAAGTTTATGATTAGATACATACATGTGTACCAAATTCAACAGAGGTCATAGTGATCATATGATTTATAACTACCTGTGCAATCAGTGCCTATCACCACTGAAGTTGTGAGTCCGAATCCCGCTCATGGCTCAGTTTACAACTTTACGTGATCAAGTTTGTTAGTGACATGTGGCAGGTGGGTGATTTTCTCCGGATACTGATCACAACCATGATAGAACTGAAATATTGTTGAAAGTGGCATTAAACACCATAACCTTAATCCAAATTCAACAGTATGCAGTACAAAATATAGCTACACTTTATATTTTTATATATAAAAAAGTGTTGGGTTTTTATTTACATAAGCGAAAATGCATTGCAACTCATGCAGTGTGGCAAAATATTTCTTTTCTCTCTAGACACCAAAGCTTGTACTTCTTGAATTTACATGTGCAGATTTATTGTTGGTTACTTAGAGTAAAGCTGCAGATATTTCTTACATATTCTGTTGAGGATTAGAACAAGTTCAACAATATATAAATATTGTCATTGCAATAAAAATGTCTGCCGAGACAGGCTGCATTCAGCTGAAACTTTGAAAACAAATAATTTTTAATATATATAGTCTTTAAATATATATATATATATGTGTTATAAATATAAATGCTTGTATGGATTTTAAGTTAGTGTTTAACAACACTGCTTTATATAATTTATTGTGGTGGTTAGTTTTATTAGTGGAGGATACCGGGGGGAAAAAAGTGGCGATAGGCACTAAATGTATATGATAGATATAAATCGTAAGTATGTACATTGTATATACATGTATATCTACCCAGGCCTTTCAATAAAGGGTGGTACCAGGTACTTTTATCATTTAAAATGGTATTTTGGTACCTCCCGATTTTTAAGATATTCATGAAAATTTTCAAATTTTAATGCAATGTACCTCCTGTAAATTTAATGAAGTACTGGCCATGGTACACTTGAAAAATATTGAAAGCCCTGTCTACCATACATTTGCAGCAACAGACACCCATACCTTTATACATGTTAAATTTCAATCCCATTTGCAGCAAGACTCCCATGTGTACACCTATAGTATATGCATGTTAAAATAAAACCCTTATTAAGGTATTGATTTGTGATATTGTTTAAGTAGATTTTAAGTGGTAAGACGCTGAGTATCACTACAGGTACTGATTTCTATACTAGAGATAAAGTTATTTCTAACTATCAACGTGTGGTCAAAATTTGTCCTTAGACTAACATTACATAGAATGCTAGTTTGAGAAAAATGTAACGATCGGGGGACAACATATGGTGAGATTAAAAGGGAAAATTTCTAATGATTTAAATTTCTAGGTCATAATATATATTTCTGTTTGAACTCTGCATCAACTCCACTGTACATGTTAGTACAATATTTTATGTATGTTTACCCATGTACATGTACATGTAAGTATTTTTATGAGAAAAAAAAAACAATTCTGTACATAATTTAATTTTTTTAAATTTTGCTTGATGGAGGGCTAATTCTACTAATCTGTTGAGATATGTGAAGGTTAGTATATTGCACAGACTGATGTATGTAATACCAGGGGATGGGTAAAAATTGAAAATATGCTAAAACTTTAGTTTATAAAGAGTTTGGGAACAAAATTACATGTTAATTTTAGATTATTTCTTGTAAATCACCAACGAGGATATACCACTGATACATTTTTGTTTGATTGACTGGTATTTAACACTAACTTTAGCAGTATTTCAGCTACATGTATATATTGTGACATCATACATTTTTGTACATGTACATAAGAGATAGTCAATTAAAGGGGCATTATCTGCCAAATCGTAAATTTTTGTTACCCATAAAAACTATCAGATATGATTGATGCCTTAATAAAACATGTTTCTGTAACTTATAAATGTTATGAAATGTACATGCATCGAGGTAAAAACGTGCAACTGCTTGTGTTTTGAGATCGATCAAGAAATGGACGCCATCTTATTAATTATCGACATTGTTTATGGAGTTTGTCGAATCGTCATTAAATCAGTACAACAATGCACTTATTTCTTATTTTTTGTGAATCTGCTTTTAGGCGGTGTTAATTACGGGCAAAGAACCATGCAAGTTTGCAGTTAATAAGTGGCAAAATACAAATTATTCGTTTTTACCTGTCACTAGTAAGGTCAATTGCATACGGAAAAAGCGAGGTAAAATTATTTTCTTGCAAAGAAATAAGTAATTGATGGTAATTTTCGTTCTCAAAAGGTGGAAAGTGGTTCGATAAGCTGTTTAATGTGAAATATTTACCTTTATTTAATCATTTTAAGGCTATTTACCAATTTCCAAAACATATAATTTTATTTTTAAATAGAATAAAAAAAAAATCAGTTATTTTGAAACTGGTAAAAAAAGGTTGATTTTAAACCATTCAAGGTGATACAGTGAGATAAAAATAAAAATAATAATAAATATGTACAAACATGTATTTGGAATTCTGATATTATAGCATACAGTATTTTCCTTTCTATATGTAATGGTAGGAAGAGGGAAATTCACAGGTACTCCCTGACACATATTTCAATATTAAATCATCAAACCACCATTTACATGGTGGGTTATAGAGATTAAATATCTGACATGCCGAGAAATTCTTTTTCTGTCTGTTTATTCATATGAATGCATGTGTCATAGCATGGAACCAGTTTGACAAATTAAATTACTGAAAAATTCAATACAAAGATGTACATGTTACTATAAATAATCTACAAGATAAAAGTGCAGATGAAAAATCAGGATATACATTTTGTTTAAAAAACATAAGAAAATAAAATTCTAATGATATAACATCTTTGAAATGTTTAACTCAATAATGAAAATACTCAATTTACGAATGCAGCATTTTGACTATGAAAATATCATCAGTGAAGCTCAAGCCAAAACTACTTTAATGCTGATATAGGGTTTGTAAACATGCTCTCATTATAATTACCAAAAAAAAAAAAAAAATACAGGAAATACTGCCAACAATCAAACAAACAAATATAGTTGTACATTTTGCCATTATATACTATAGAGGTACAATTTGTATACATACATGTAACATATTTCGAAAATAAATATGATCAATCCATAAAATTGTGGACACAGTTGAGTTTTGTAGTCAATTCAAATTTAAAATATAAAGTTGATGGGAAGTGTGAACAGAGGGGAGCTAGAGGTTAGGGTGTTTAACGCCACTTTCAACAATATTTCAGTTATATCGTGGCGGTCAGTTTTATTGGTGGCAGAAGCCAAAGTTTCGGGAGAAAACCTCGACCTGTCGTAAGTCACTGACAAACTTTATCACATAATATTGTATCAAGTACACCTTGCCTGAGCGGGATTCAAACTGACAACATTGGTGGGGATAGGCATTGATTTAAGGTAGTTGTAGATATACAAAATGTATGTGAACGAGAGTATTATTATAACATTGTAGTCTACTAAATATCATATGAAATATATTTGTAACTGCATCATCTTGTTAATAGCATACTGGATACTTTGTAACTGTATCATACTGTAATATGATACTGGTGTTTAATGCCACATTCAACAGATACATTTTTAAAGGATGCATTAGTAACTGTATTATACTGGATGCATTAGTAACTGTATCATACTGGATGCATTAGTAACTGTATAATACTGGATACATTATTAACTGTATCATACTATATACATTAGTAACTATCATACTGGATGCATTAGTAACTGTATCATACTGGATGCATTAGTAACTGTATAATACTGGATGCATTATTAACTATATCATACTGTATGCATTAGTAACTGTATCATACTAATGCACATTAGTAACTGTATCATACTGGATGCATTATTAACTATCATACTGGATACATTAGTAACTATCATACTCTATACATGTGTAACTGTATCATACTGTATATATTAGTAACTGTATCACACTGTATACATTAGTAACTGTATCATTCTGTATACATTTGTACATGTAATAATACTCCATGAAACCATGTATTAGAAATATAGATATCTAATTAATTGCTCTAAAATTTCTGGAATAACCTTCATCTTGCATTAAATAAAAAAAATGTGTGTATTGTGTTGAAGGAAAGGTTTGATCGAGCAGTTACCCTCTCCCCCTTTCAGTAAAGTACAATCTTATCGAGAACTTTCACATATATAAGCCAACATTTAGATAATTTTTGTAACTCTTTATCAAAGTAACACCAACTGTATAATTGATATATCAATTCAATGTTTACTTTTTCCAAATATTGAAATAATGTTGAACCATGTCTCAGCAGGAGACAGAATTTAATGTGGAACTCGTCGCTCAGTAGGAGGTAGAATTCATTTCTGAAAAGGATAGATTCCATGTTGTATAAATTTTTGAATATAATTGAACATTTTCTGCCATAATAAAAATGTTTACCCCCATAGATTTTACTGGAGAATTAACATGGCAATAGTTGATTTAGTGATTTGATTACAAGATATAGTTGATTTACGGAAGAAAATAATTTGAATTCTCCCTCATCGGTGGTGTAATGGTTAGCATATCCGGCTCGAGTGTGGTAGGCCATGGGTTCAAACTCAGGTCAAGTCAAGCCAGAAACTATAAAATTGGTAGTTGTTGCACACAGAATTAAGGAGTAAGAGCGAAAATCTGGTTTTCTTGGAAACAGAATAATGTGTCCGAGTGGAATGACATGTCTATAGCTACCTCAAATAACCTGTAGACTATTGTTTCATTGAACTAGCACTATAAAATCTCACCTAAATGCATTGGTCTTGTACAAAGGGGACCTCATTGTGATCTCATTGAATGTAACTAGTTAATGCCATGGTATAGCTGGAAAATTGTTTCTTTGGCATTAAACAATCACTCACTCCCTATAAACTTTCAATGAATACAATTTCTTTCATGTAGAGTTATGTCCCTTGAATAAGTAAAATTTGAAGGAAAATATTAGATGGAGTCTATGGAAATCTTGTAATACATGTATCTTCTTCTAACTGTTCTTATCTTTTATTGTAATCATGTGCAACAAATAATGTGCACATTGATTAATTAGAAAACATGTAATTAGCAAGCGTTATGACCTTCCGGCAGGTTACAACAATAGATAGATGGTAATTAGTTGATGAGGTACCCAAAGGGATAAAACAATGAAAGTATGGAGTAAGCTTATAGAGAAAGTTTTATTGATTTTTATTTTATTTTATCGGTCTTACCGTGAACGTATACACAGGGATGATTTTTTTCAGTTATTTAGCTAATTTCAGCTATTTTTGTTTGATAAAAAAAATTCCAAAAGTTGCAAGATATGGTCAGAACATGGCAAAAATAACCTTTTTAGATAGTGGTTGTAGATGGTTTCAGCTATTTTTCAATAGTTTTCAGTTATTTGACTTTCTGTCCAGAATTATCTGTGTATATGTTTTGTAAGGAGGATATGGTCATAGTGTACATGTAATTCAATAAAAAAACCATTAGAGATTGTGTCCCCTCTTCAAAATTCCCCCGCCTTCATCATTAATAAGAATTCTAGACGCAATAATTAACCTCTACATTCATTCCAAAATCTTGTCCAGAAAGGCAGAAATTTTGGACAAAAACCAAATAGTCATTGTCTGTTTGAAATATCTCTGTACTTATATACTAACAAGAAGTGAAAGAGCTTGGAGATAAAAAGTCACGATAACAAACAACAAAGATCTCAGATAAGACTATCTTTTCCTTTGATTTCCACTAAAATTGGTGGTTATTTAAAAGTAAAATTGATAAAAGGTTTTGACTTTAAAAATATCGCCATTGTGAAGGAAGTTATGGTAGGAGGCTTGTCACAATGTCAGGTGTTTTACGAAATTAATTGATGGCTGTTTTATTCTCGACTCGCCGAAAATCAATGAGACATGCATGGATTTATGTGACGAACAATGTTTTTTTGTGTCTATTACATGTACATGTATGAGATTTAATTTTTCATTATTTAAGAGTTTATAAACGTATGGAATGTTATGTATTTAAAACATTTAGCGGTATATTATTAATATAAATGACAACATTGTGCAAAAATGACGCAGTTACTGCACTGTTTAAATGACCCAATGTTGAATTTGAATTATGTGCGGAAGTGATTATTTTTATTATTAAGATATAGTTATATAAGTGACATGAAAATCTTCAAGATTAAAATGCATAATAATATGACATTTGTATAAAACCACTTGAGGATTTTTATTATCAGTTTTGAGTGGGACTAGTATCAGTCATTAACTATTGTATAAAAATAATTCAATTGACTTGTTGAATTAAAGACTTAGAGGATTGTTAAGGTTTGCAAAGAAATGTGTAACTGAGGATATTTTGTGGTGTACAAAGTTCAATTGGGAAGTATGCTGAAATTTGTCAAATTGTCGCCAAGGTTACCAAAGAAAGATATTAAGTATTTTTTATTATTTATTTCATTTTAATGGGGTTTTGTTTAAATACAAATTTAATGTATTTTGAAGGATTTTTGTATGATGATTAATGTTGTGGGGACAATGGCCTCTTGTTGTATAGTAAAATGTGAAGGCTTATTTAGAGTGATGAAGGGAAAAGAAAAATGATTTCTGCCATATAAACCTTTAATTATATTTAAAAAAATATTATTGTATGTATAGTAATTTATTTAATGCAATTTATTACTTGAATGAATCCCGCTCATGGCGAGGTGTACTCAATACAACATTATGTGATAAAGTTTGTCAGTTCGGTGGTTTTCTCTGGATACTCCAGTTTCCTCCACCAATATAAACTTACCTCCACGATACATTGTATAACTGAAATATTGTTGAATGTGGCATTAAACACCATATCCCTGAAGATGAATGAAGATTTTTGATTGGTGCAGGGGGTGTGCGACTAAGTTGTAGTACGATGCTTGAAATTTTTGGTCTTTTTAATCATTACTGTACAGTTAGAATTAATTAGGACTTTATATTTGGGGAGAAATTACTGCATCTGTAGATCATTTCATCATTCCATCTACTTGTTCATTATCTCATAACAAATAGGTTCAAGTAATTGTAAAACGAAGAAGTGAAATATATAGTACATTCAAACCTGCCTTATTGGGTCATCTCTATTAAGAAGTCACCTGTCTTATAAGACCACTTTTTTGCCCCAAAGGTGACCTTTTAAAACAGATTTGACTATTATGCATAATTAACTCTACATGTATGTTTCTTCATTATGAATAGAATAGAATAGAATAGAATACATTTTATTGCCTAATCATAGGGCCCACATGAGGAATCATTAACAATACAAACATTCATGATTGATAAATGAGACATACACACAAAAGAAAAAGGACATAGTTTGGGGTTTTTATATTTCTAAAGATATAATCAAACAAAATATTTCTTCATGGAGATCATAAACATATTTAAACAAAGTATTGCAAAAATTTTCCACGGCTCAACCGTCTTCGTCAGTTGCAAAACATAAACTGCCAAGAGATACAAAAAAACAAGACAACGTCATAACCCCTAATCGTGATACTATGACGTCGTAAAAAATTATTAACTAAAAATGATCCTGAACATTATGAATAAATAAAATACACAAAGCTCAAGATCAAACTTTGTGTAATTTAAAACCTGTTAGACCGATAATTTTCTTTTGTTTATACCCTCTTGTTGAGTGTTACACATCTTAATAAACAGTGATTCGCGGGTCTGCCTATATATTGTGTTGTTTTTTCTTGAAATTTCTATTCCTGCAAATCTGAAATCTTCGATGGAATGGCCTTTTGAATTAAAATGTATTGAAACCGGCTTGTCATATTTTTTACATGTTCAAAAGGCCATTCCATATATTGGTATGTTCTTATTTCAATTTTGGGTGGGGGGGAATTGAAATATTAAAATGAACTGTACTCTTTGTTTCTAATAAATAGGTGATTACCTAAAAAAAATTAAATGATACTTCATTTGACAAAGCTTCTTTAGTTTTCATTGATGTTTCTTTTCATTCCACCATAAGTAAAGTCTATTTTTGTGAACAAATTAAATTTGTAAAATATGTAATTTCTATGCATTGGTTTTCTTGGCTCTGAAGGACTTGCACACTAAATTTGATATCTACGTTTTTGTTATCAATCTACCCAAGTTTAGATTTTTACTGTGAGTACAGGCCCCAGTGCCACAAAACTTGAGCATTTACTTAAGTCTGAGAATTATTCTCAAATAAGGAAATACTCAAAGTTGATTGGCTGAGTTCCTTATTTGAGAATATTCTCAGACTTATGTAAATTCTCAAGTTTTGTGGCACCGGGGCCAGGTTTTTTTTGTCAACTTGTTAGTAGGATAATATATATGAATTTATACCTGTCTGAAAACTAATAATACTTGTTTGGTCAGAAAAAATCCATAGCTTATATGCAATTTCTTATTTGTCCTTCGTGCAAGCACTTTTATTTTTTAATTGTCCCAATCCAGTTTAAACTGGTAGGATAACTTGGGGAAAATTTTAACGTAGAACCCTGAAATAGATAATAAATCGGCAGAGCCTAATAAAATGATATTTAATGTTATTGTATGCTTTTATCTTTATAGATGCTTTATTGGCTGATTTACAGTCCACCACCGGTCACGTCAACCAATACCAAGCCCAACCAAAGTACCAACAGGAACCAGGATATCTGGCTAGGAGTGAGACTCCACCCCCTCTACCACCACCACCTCCCCAAGAGGTACTAGACAGCATCCCTCCACCAAGACAGTTTGAAGAGGTCAGTTAATTGTATTGTGATTGAATCGTATTATCTCCCCTTACTAAATTAAGCATCTCACAGTGAAACCTGTCTAAACTGAACATCCTTTGGACAAAAGTCTGTCCAGAATAGACAGGTGTTAGATTTGATAGGTGAAATTAGCAATGATTTTAGATAATTGGACTAAATTTGATGCCTGGTGTTACAGTGTATATAGGAATCCAGTTTATTAAGGGATTGATTCAGAGAGATTCCATTGTCCCAGATTCTGACCCCCTTTAGAAGGTTGAAGGTTATGTAAAAGAATTGAAAAACTATAGAATTATATACCCGGTATACTAGGTATACATTTTGAGCGACAGAAGTTTCAAATGTGCGGCAGATAAGGTACTCATAACTGCTCTAAAAAGTTGAAGTGAGTTATCCTCATGGGCAAAATAAGATGGAAGATGGTGGAAATGTGTGTAGATTTACATTGTTCTAGTTTTGTATCTGTAATTATGTCTAGTCTTGGCAAAAGTGTATCTCCTAATTTGTTAATTAATTGGAAATGAGGCTGATTTATGACTGGACTGGTATTGTTTTGATAAAACATTGCCACTTAATTTGAAACAATAAAAATTTAGAATCAAGATATTGGAATAATAGATATTGAAAGAAATTCTTTACTTAAAGCTTAATTTTTATGTTGTTTCTTTTCTTGTGAAAAGCAGTTCATCGGGTGGGAAAAATAATAAAATCCAAGCAGGAATGGACCATACTGAAGCCTCATATTTAGCCTACCGTAAATTAAATCAGTGGGATCAATTGGCAAGATGTCCTTTTTTATTTGATTAAACACTTATGATTAAAATGTAACTTAAAATATGCCTTACTAAATAAAACAATATAATTGTGTATTCTACAGATCATTGCTCATTATATACTTACATTTATCTACTTAATATAACTTCCTCATATATATATAATGTCATTTCATAATTCACTTTATAAGATTTTGACATAATAATTTTAGTCTACTTGATTGACTTAATGTACTGGTGTTACAGTTTTAACCTTATAAGGAGGCATTGTAAAACTCGCTTCTGAGAATATTTATTGTTTTTAAGTGTACATTTTTTGTATTTTTAGTAACTTTTTCTCTAATATGATTTTGTATTATCGTTGTAAACTTTTAAATGTTTTGTAATTTTTTGTGTGTAGGAATATTAATAGGGTCTTATAATTACCACAAAACTCATACAGTTTATGTCAGATGACCTTTTAATTTGACCCCATGCATACTGCTTTAACCTTATAAGGAGTCATTGTAAAACCAACTTCTGAGAATATTTATGGTTTTTATAAGCATATTTTTAGAACTTTTTTTGTTTCTAATTTGATGGTGTTGTACATTTTTTAGACGTTTTACAATTAATTTTTTTATGATCGGAAATACATGGAACCATATGATTACCACACAACAGATTACCTTTTAATTTGACCCCATGAATTGATTGCCACTACATGGGGATAAGCCCACACAGCACTTTTGGGAAAAACCCATTTCTAAAATTAACTTTGAAAACGTTTTCCAAATTGACTAATATATTCCATATAGTACATTTTTGTTAGTGATTCATCTTCAGAATTCTGATTGATTGTGGAGTTGTGATGTACATGTACATGTCATGTAAATAAATCCAAGATAACAATAAATATAGTACATCAACCACATACATGTATGTTTTGTATCAAAAGTACATGTATTGAACCTGTCTTTAAAATTTTAGACAGTCACAGACATTTTAATTGCAGGAAGACTTCTTACATGTACACCAGTTTTGCCTTATTTTTTTTCACCTATTTCCCCAAAAGCATTTGGCAAAATTTGCTTTTGATTCAAACAAATTCTTCCATAATTTTCAATTGTCTGAATCCAGTTTTACTTGCTTGTTCCAGGCTTCAGACGAGTGGGTTAGCACAAAGACTGTGTACACACAGAAATACATGTATTAAATGGATTCTTGAATTTGTAGATAGCCACAGACAATTTTTATAAGTGCATGAAGACTGCCCGTATATACACACAGAAATACATGTATTAAAACGGGTCCTTAAATTTGTAGATATTTAAGATAGCCACAGACATTTTTTTTAAGTGCAGGAAGACTTCTTACATGTACACACAGAAGTACATGTATTCATTCCGTCCTTAAATTTTTAGACAGTTGTGGTTACACAATGTATATTGTTAAAAGTGCATAAAGATTACCACAAGATTTTTTGGGCTGGGCTTAAGGAAGAATCTTAATAGATAACTGAATTTTTATCAAAATGTAACATTAAAATTAGGAGAAAAAGGGAAATTATTCAGAATATTTTTTTTTGCCAAATCATATTTAAAAAAAGAAGGTAAAAGGGGAAAAAATATATTATCCTATGAATTAAGAGAATTTATCACAAATATGTACATGTATATAATATATATAGCAAGTCAAGGTGAAATTTATGTTTGACGTTGATACATTGTTGTTGGTAGGAAAAGATACACAAATATGATTCACACACAAATGAATAATAATTTCCGTAATAGTTAGGTGACAAGATCGTCATTTTTCTGTGTGATATAGGGTCTTGGCTATTGTTTTATGGTAAGATTAATTAATAACTTTATTTGGTAACGTATCTTTCTGTATGTTGTTTTTACCATTTGTTTTATTCAAGACATTTTTTTTTATCTTGGCTTCACCAAGAAAGATAACTCTTGAAGAAAAGAACAATTACACTCGAAATATATAAATAAAAACTAGATTAAATGTTTATATCTCTAGAAATAGATTTAAAAGAATTAAGCATGATATATATATATATATAAAGATCATAATTTTGATCCCAATTTGGACAAAAAATGAAATCTGACCTCAGGTATTATTTAAAACTAATTACCGGTAAATTAATTACACATAGTTGCTTTATTACATGTATCTCACCTGATCCAAAGGTACAAATGAACTATTTACAATGTTTTGCTAGTGTCATTATCTGTCCTTTGTCCATCGTCCATAAATTTATCTTCCCACATTTCCATTTTCTTCTTGGAAAAGTTTTATTGAATCCAAACTGCATGTGAATGAGCATTCAGTTTTGATATTCTTTGATACAGTTTACTTTTTGGTATTGATTGAAACCCACTACAACATAGGACATTATAAGAATTTTCAGAAACTATGAAGTTTATGAAGCAAATATCCAAGATTGCTTCCCGACATACACATGGAAAATACTTTTCAATGGAAAAAACTTATCACGAATAGACCTTGTTTGGTCCTTTAAATAAAAACAGTCTGGTATATAGTATTACTATGTCAATAGAGGGCAAGCAACCATTACTTGTAATTCTAAACAGAACGATGGTGAAATATTTTATCAAATTGGTGATGAATATCACTACCTTTTTGAATGTCATCTTTTAAAATTGAAAAATTGAAGGGAAAAAAAACCAGTACCTAGTTCTACTTAATAATCTTAGAATTCACCCAAATACTAGTATACTGAAATTTAGAGATTCAATGAAATCCAATCACAATCCCATCCTGATAGAAACTAGATATTATTTAATAAAGAAAGGAGTTTATATCCCCTGATTTATCAGCCAAACTCTTCTCGGAGGAATATTGTGTATACTACAGTACTATAGGATATTATGTATTTATGATTTTTGTCAAGTGTAATACTGTATCATGTATATGTGAGAAATAAAGATATAAGTGGAGAATTGCTATTATTGTACCCTGTAAGAAAATGTTAAAAATTTTCTGACATTTTAATGCAAGACTACTTGGATGGTTAATTAACGGATTGATTATCTTTACTAGGAATTTAGATAGATTTGAATGAACCTCTTATTAATTTGATTTTGATTTGATTTTTTGTGTTTAATGCCACTTTCAACAATATTTCAACTATATCACGGCGACCAGTTTTAGTGGTGGAGGAAGCCGGAGTACCCGGAGAGAACCACCGACCATGTGCAAGCAACTGGTAAACTTGATCACTTGCGGCTGCGAGTCGAGTGCACCCTTTTTTGTAATTTACAAAGCCGGGCGCGAACCCACGCCGTATTGGTGATAGGCTTGTATGAGTTAGATCCAGCGACCTAACTCATTGAGCCAACCGGGTTCCTTCTTGTTAAAATTTGTTTTACAGTACATGTAATGTTTTAATTAATGACACCATATTTATTTTCACAATGTGACCAGAAAAATGACAAAATGTAGCAATTTTGTGTGCAAGATACAAACTGCCTACATCATGTAATATAAAATTGACACAGTTCTTAGTAATTTCAGAATGCACTAAATCTCTGAAATCTAGATGAGAGATTAAAAAAAAGATATTTAGGACGTTTTTGTCTAAATTTTGTAAAAATGACATTAGAGGAATTTTTCGATCCATTACCAACATTTTAAAATGCCTTGCAATTGATTATGAAAAGAAGAAAGTTTAAACAGTGATGGTCATCAATTCCACCAATAACCTATGAAGGGAGGGGTTATAGATGTTTTTAACGCTACTTTTAACAATATTTCTGTTATATCACGGCTATCCTTTGAGGAGAACACTACTATAGATTAATTCTGTTTTTTGTAGTTGTTGATTTTATGGTTATATTTAAGGCTGCAACATTGTTAAGAATAATATTTTGTAATACATTGTTATAACTGGTCAAGAAAGGGTTGACCTTCCATTTATTTTGACTGATATAAAATAGGGACTGCCATTTCATTCTATGATGTATATACCCTCGTGGGGTACAGTACTTGATCATTATGTGTTTTTTTCTCCATTATAATAAGTGATGTAGAGGTAAAGAGGACTAAAAATGTAACATTAATTATTTATGTATAAATATACATGTATGTACAACATTGTTCAAATTTTTATCATGAGCTGGAGGCAGTGTGTAAAATAACCATATAATAATATTTTTACAAATGATCACAAATTTGTAACAGATACAGTACAGTCCTTGTGTTTTTTTTTGTTAAATCACCAGTGAAGGCAGCAGGCTAACTTGTAGCTGTGGGCCAATTATGGTAATTACAACATAAATTCACAAAAAACCCACCAAATTTCACCTCATTCCAATAAGATTTGGTACATTTTATGTTGTGGAGTATAAAGTATAGGATATGACAATTTAAAAACCTATATAGTTAGTAATAAAAATGAAATGTAAATATTCAATTGAATGTGCACACATGTTTCTGGAATAACCTCCATCAGGTATGTTCATAATCAGAAAGCCAAATAATCTAAAAAGTCCTTGGGAGCAAGTTAATCAAAGTGTATAAACAAGATGGCCAAATAACTGGTAAATCTCACCTAATTATTTCTTAAAAATCTAACATGCTTCACCAACAACAACAAAATGTCCCCACCCTCTTTAGAAAAAAAAAACAAAACAAAAAAAGCCCAAACAACTCAAATTTGCCAAATATGAATGATGCATACAAAATGAAGGAAGTTAAACCAACAGAATAGGACTGGTGTAAATATGTAAGTTTAGTGTACTGTAGAATTAAACCTTTTAGGAAGGATATTGTTATTCATACATCCTACATACCAAGTACACAAACAGTTCTTATCTGCATCCTGTATGCAGAAATTTGTTTTTTTTTATTGGTATTTAAAAGTAGGGAAAATACAATAATAAATTCACCGGATATTTTAAGCAATGTTTAAATTTGTAAAAACTGACAAGGTAAGGAAGGAGGCAAAATATTGTTATTTTTGTTTATAAATATTGAAATAAGTTAGTAAATGTTCAATGATTTTTTTTTTTTTACCGGTAACGAAAGATGAAATTGTATATTATTTATTATAAACAATATGCATCTATCCTTTTAACTTTTCCTCCACAATATAACTGAAATATTGTTAAAAGTGGTGTTAAACACCATAACCCTAAATCCCTCCTTTTATCTTTTAATTACTTATTGTAATAGCATTTTAGTCTTCTCATTGTTTCTGAATTTTTAAAAAATGCCCCAGATATGGGGAGGGGGAGATTTTTCTGAGCAAAAAGTGAATATAATGCAAAGATAATTTGCCATAATTGTGAAAGGGAGTGTTCTAATAAGGATTTAAACAAAAATAAAAAACCTGCACTTATTAACTTCCTTTCAAAGAATGAACTACAAAATAAACTGGACAGGACAAGAGTAGGATCAATGAAAACTCATAGTTAACCGACTATTACTATCTAATTACATTACTTAATACAACATTATGTGATAAAGTTTGTCAGTGACTTGTGACAGGTCTGTGGTTTTCTCCAGGTACTCCGGTTTCCTCCACCAATAAAACTGACCGTCACGATATTACTGAAAGTGGCATTAAATACCATAGTCGTAACCCCCTAATTGAATTACTTGTATTTATTTTTACAGCCTCTTTATGAAGGGCAACAGATAACTGTTACAAGGGAGAGAACTCCAAGTTCTAGTACATCAAGAAGTTCAGGACATTCATTCCCTGAGAGATCACCATCATCACCAGCTCCAAGACAAATGTCACAGCTCAGCAACAACCTGTCAGAGCTTGACCAGCTCCTGCAGGACTTGAACTCAGCTCAGTTCATGGCAGAAGTTGACAAAAGAAATAGCGGTAGGTTTATTTTCCAGTTTCATAGTTTGTTAGAGCCTAACAGTTGAGTTAAGGCAACCATTCCTAACTAAAGACTACATTGGTGTTGGAATAGTCAGTATACTCCCCTCAAGTGTGGTAGATAATGGGTTAGAATTAATATAACATTGGTGTTGGAATAGTCAGTATACTCTCCTCAAGTGTGGTAGATAATGGCTTAGAATGAATATAACATTGGTGTTGGAATAGTCAGCATACTCCCCTCAAGTGTGGTAGATAATGGGTTAGAATGAATATAACATTGGTGTTGGAATAGTCAGCATACTCCCCTCAAGTGTGGTAGATAATGGCTTAGAATGAATATAACATTGGTGTTGGAATAGTCAGCATACTCCCCTCAAGTGTGGTAGATAATGGCTTAGAATGAATATAACATTGGTGTTGGAATAGTCAGCATACTCCCCTCAAGTGTGGTAGATAATGGCTTAGAATGAATAGAAAATTGGTGTTTGCTGCTTCTCATCTAAGAATGCAGCATTAAGGCATTTATAAGAGAAAAGACTGGATGTCTCTGAATTGAATAATGTGTGATATGTGAGAGGAGTGAAGCACAGACTCATAGGCAGATGATACCCTTGGACTGATAATCCACCAGCTGAGTTGTCAATCGATACCCTCATGGACTAATATTCCACCAGCTGAGCTGTCAACACAGTGATAGGTATAAAAATGTAGAGATCTAATTTAGTGTGCACGACCTGTTTCTGGAATAACCTTTCAACAAGTAAACTGTCATGGTATTATAAGCCTGGTTTCTTTCACTTACCGTGTCCAATACATTAATATTCTAATGTCAGATGAAAAACAACAATATAAATACTTTGTTTCTTAATTTTTAATTAAATTTGACATTTTGCATCCTTTTGTTTAACATTGTATTATGTTGAAAGTGACGTTAAGTAAGCACTATAATCAAACATGCATTGTAGTATCTTTAATTTTGTAACAGCGAACCAACCATTGCAACAGAATGGTGTGATAAACGGAGGGAACAAAGCACCACCACCTCATGTGGCCCCAAAGCCAAGTCGTAGTGAGAAACGTAACACTGTGGATAATTTATTGGACCAATTAGAAAATGCCTTACCAGATGGACCAAGGAGAAAGTAGGGACCATTTTAATTTAAGATACTTATTAAGTGTTAAATACTGGTATCAGACCAACTTGGTTGAACTTTATCTATGGTATAATAGTTAGCAACATTTCCTCGACTGCGGTAGATCTTGGGTTCGGGCCCCAGTCGTGTCAAACCAAAGACTATAATTTTGGTATTAACTGATTCTCTGCTAAGCATGCAGCGTTAAAAAGTAAGCGCACAGAGACTTGTTAGCATGGAATCAGGATGTGTCCGAGTTGGGCGACATGTCTACATGCAGACTGTTTTGCTAATACTATGAAGATCCAATTTAATGTGGACTGAATTACTCTGTATTCAGTTATACAGATTATATGTATTTTATTGTTATAGTTTATTATCCCTTGTCAAAGGACAAGATGCAGTAAGGGCCGTTTTTAGCCCCCAATTTAACATGAAAAGAAATCATCCTCTGGGATACGTCTGAGTTTAAATAAATAATCTTCAGTTATTCATATTTAATCATATGCATTAATTTCTTATTGAAAATAAGGATAAGCGTACTTTTTATAACGTTAAAATTGTTCAATCTCAATAAACTTCTTGATTTTGACGACATTTTCACTAGATGACCGGGAAGTTTATATTGAGCGCAGTTGAGAACCAATTTTATACTTTGCGTACTTCTTCTAATTTTACTTATTAATGTTTCAGTGAAATATGAACTTGGTTCTCATTTGCGCTCGCATTTAAAAATGGAAAAGTTGCACATTTTTTCATCGCATTTTTGTAAACAACGTCACTAAAACAATTCCCGTAATGATATGGATGCGACATATTTGCGAACTTGGATCGATGCAGATGGATACAGAAAATGAATGCTGACAAAGTCATAATTTTGTTGGGAAAATAAAAACAATTGGAATGGAAAATATTGCTTCTCACCAAAAGGATATGACAAAGAAACAAAACATATATTTAATTTATACCTAGAAAACTAATCTACAAACTAAATGGCAAAACGTTTTTCATTATCTAAAATCGAAGTATCGTATAATCCATGGATATCTAAGTTCATTTTTTGGTGATCATTTTAGTTCAAAGAATAAAAAACACATTAAAATAATGAAAACTGAATGAATAAAAATGTTAACAGATACAGCCAGTCATGAACATCTTCAAATGTATATATTTATATGTATTTTGTACTGTCTCTCAGATTCTCGTTACCATAGTTACATTTATCACTTTGGAAAGAAAAAGAAAATTAAAACTCATGTGATATACACCACTTGAAATTTAGTAAATATTGATTCAGTAGTCACTATCACTAGAAGCAGATATATATTAAAAGGGAACAAAATCGGGTTATACATGTACGCGAAAAAATAAAAATTCCCAAAATAGGCAAATTATCTCCCTTTTTGGCACCCCGTTTGCTGCCACGTGCATCAATGGATCATTCCAATTTTTATGTTAAGACAAAATAAGGTTATAAGGATACAATATACATAAAAATTATAAAGATATGAGTGGGGGCCAAAATCGGCCCTTACTGCACCTTGTCCTTTGCTTTCAATGTTTGTCTTGTAACTTTCTGCACATTATAGAAATAAACATGAAAAGTTTTGGAAATTCAACAGGATATTTCGAATCAGTTGTATTTTTTTTTGTGATTGGCAGAAATTTGTTTACAATAGCTGTCAGTGGAACTATCACCCGTCTTTTTATGTCTCTCCCATTCACGGGGAGACCTGTTGTTTTCGTCCTGTCCGTCGGTCCCAAAAGTTAATTTGTGCAACTCCTTAAAACATTGAATTCTTGCTTATTACCACATGGGAAATCATGTCATAAAATCAACCATTAATTTAAGTGTAATTTACCATCTTGACCTTTATGCTAAAAGTATTCTTTATGAGAAAAAAAAATCTCACACATTTTTACAGAATTATAAACTAGCAGGGAAAAAAATTGTCTTAAAATCCAACTTCATGGAGTATGTACATTTGTATTATGTTCTTGTGGTTTTATTTCAATTGGAATTAATCTTTGTCAATTGACCGAAAATGAGATTTTGATTCGTACTTGTTTTGATCTTTTACTCTTTATTATGTCCTACAATAGGGACTGAATTTTATGACTTGTTGGTACCCACAAAAACTGATATTCAATGAATATTAGTTAGTTTATTGCATTTTGGAAGCAATAAATTTCAAGTAAATTTTATTATCATTATTGTTTTACAGTGAAGAAGCAGCATATGACTACACATTGTCACATGACGATAGAGGATATAACCAACAACCAGCATCCCCGGCAACTATGCCACAACCAAAACAGGCTTCATCAGCTACCAGGGAACTGGATGATTTAATGGCTACCTTGTCAGAATTTAAGGTAGGATTTGAAATAAGATATATATGTAGTGGCCAATACAGCATTGCAATGAAAAACTTGATATGAAGAAATGCAGCCATCAATTAAAAGACAAAGCTTAATGTGTTAGAGTTATAGTGTTTAACGCCACTTTCAACAATATTTCATTGATATTGTGGCAGTCAGTTTTATTGGCAGAGAAAACCACAGACATGCCACAAGACACTGACAAACTTTATTAAACTTTAACAATCTCATCAGCAAAATGCCTGCAGAGATCCACTGTACTACAAGCTATCATAAAAAGACGACGAAGAATAACATTGGCAGCACAATTTGAATGCTTCTATTTTCTTTAAGGTTTCTGGACAACAACAGCCTGCAGTGAGAGCACAGTCACCTCCAAATGAACCATCATATGCTAAACCAAACAAGAGTAGAAATGCAGGCCAAAGTCAGATGTCAAATGCTGGAGGTGCTCCTCACACAGGAGAACTAGAGTCAATGTTAGGTGACATACAGTCAGATCTCTCCAAACAAGGAGTTAATACCAAAACTAAAGGACTTTGTGGTGCTTGTAATCAACCAGTAATTGGCCAGGTATGTGTTTCTCCTATCTTAAAAGGACTTTCTCCACAGAGCATGACTTTTTTCATGACAAGTTTTGTCTCTTCTGTTTAAATTGACATTCTATTTCCTGGAGGCAGAATTTGATATGGATGAATAGTTTTATATACAGAAATAGTGAATTGCTTTATAAGGTATTAAACTCTCACACAATTTTTTCTTGGAACTTTGGGTAGAATTAAAACCTTTTATTAAGATGATAAATAATTTCAAGACTAAATCTAATATCGTTTATAAATTAAATTCCCTCATTCAAATAATCTACAAAAGAGAATATTTTGAAGTACTGTCAAACCTTGTTGTGTCAGTTTCAAAGGGACCATTTTTTTTCTGAATAGCTATCAATTTATACAATTATATTAAGCTAACATCCACTATAAACAGACCATATTTGTACTTTGAATCATCATATAAAGCAACTCATACGAACACAGTATAATAGCGAGCATGTGTGTAAGGGTGATGAATCGATATATGATCAATACCAACTGGAAATGGAATCTAAGTTTCGGCATAGAATGGACAATCGGAGTGAAGTACAGGAAATAGCCTTTTAATTTGAATAAAAAATAACTATCCAGTTTAAAAATAACAAAAAAAAAAAAATTAGAAAGGAAACCGTACAGCTTCTTTACATGAAACGAATAATTTATTTTAAAAGATGGACAATCGTTAGACCTTCTTGTTTCGACCCTAAAAAAAGTCGTCCTCGATATATCTCGGCCCTAAAAAAAAGTCGTCCCTGAGGCCATGCAAAGTTAATTACTTGGTTCTCAGGCCCTTTTTTGTCAAAATTGATGAGGGAGGGCGGCATTTTTTTTTATCCTTTCACTGCTGTAAAAAGTGATGAGGGAGGCATTTTTTCTACTTTTTTTTGGTTAAAAATATGGCAATGTATAAATCTTTTCATTACTTTATTGAAAATTTCAATTTTATTTCTTCCGATGGTGGCAGAAACATCACAAGTGGTTAATTTTTATGGAAACGTCCAATCCGCTGGTCCCAACGTACCATTTTTTTATCTCCGTAAACAATTCCAATAAGGTACAAGCTTCGGAGAAGCCCCCTATTATGTTTCCTGGTAAAACTGGCAAACATTTGTGCCGAATTTGCACAGAAACGATTGACATTTTGTCTAAATGTCAAACCGAAACACGTTTTTTATTTATATATTGTCATAGCGATGCTTTAAATCTCATTTAAGCATGATGCGTTTTAAAGCGTTTCACCGACCACGTGATATAAGAGAAAAACGGATGCGGTTGTTTTTTTCGTACGGACAGCGCTACCGCATTTAAATTTTTTTTTTTTACTATTTTTGAAATAAAATCGGCAATGCGGCGACGAATTTCCACATGCGGGCAGGCCTGAGAACCAAGAAATTAACTTTGTATGGCCTGATATATCTCAGCCCAAAAAATCTCCTTTGCAATAGAATTAACTGGGTAAGTTGAATTGAAGAACAAAGAAAAATAATCAAGAATAATGAAGAAAAGAATCCAAAACTACTATTTGTACACGTACATGTCTATGCATAGATGCGATGCTCGCCTGTAGGCTGTACCTAATCCATATTAATATTGGATGGTCTATATCTTCTTGATTTACATTTTCCAATGGTATCAGCGTAGATTTTTGACATAAAGAACATATTCTATAGTCAATGTTGATTGGTTGAAAAAATGACCAATATGTGTGATTTGTTTTATACAGGTGATAACAGCTTTAGGAAAAGTTTGGCACATAGAACATTTTATGTGTGACCAATGTAAAGTTCCTCTTGGGACAAAGAACTTTTATGAGAGGGACGGAGCAGCTTTTTGTGAAGAAGATTACCACAGAATATTTGCTCCTAAGTGTAACTACTGCAACGGCCCTATTGTTGACGTAAGTTTTATCATGATGTGTTTTAAATGTTAGAGTTTTAACATTTTGCTTCGATATAGATTTGAATTAATTGCTGATTTTTTACTTTAATAATTGGGACAAACATTTTCTACCTAAGTAAACATTGCCCACTGTCAATATTACAGGGCATTCCACTCATTTTCAAGTAGGAGGTGATAATCCTATAGTAGAAGGGAAGGAATTTATCCAGCCTTCCCAGTTTCGGTAAAAAGACCCTTTTCCCAATGAAAAATATTCTAACATCATGAAGAATTCCCAAAATTTTCATTCTTACCCCCTTATTTTGACTCCCAATTTGAGCAATTTAGATTGCAAAAGATAAACCAGTATACAAAACAAAGTCTTATTTTACTTTCACTTTGACATTTTCATTTTCGAAAACAAATTAGCTGGGGATAAAATGCAATTGAACGGCCAATTTGCCTTGTGCCCGACTGCTACGGAATGCCCTGTATGTATAAAATATATATTCTAATATGACGCCGTGTTATCGTCAGTTCATATAATACTCAACAACAACACTTTTAGTGCAAATGCAGTAATGGTGTCAATTCGGCTATTCCGTGTACCCTCCCGCATAATTTAAAAAGTTTCTGTATAAAATCCTACAAGGTCGTTTCCGTGAGGTCATACACAACAACTACACATACAAAAAAAATTCCGGAAAAAATACTTAAGACAACCATCTATCGACTTTGACTTTTGTAATTTATCGTCATCCTGTGACGTAGTTTACAAGGGACGCTGGTGATATTGACACAAGTTGGTTACTGATTTTTTTCTCGATTTTTTGAGTATTTTACTTGTTTAAGTAGCTAAATGCAAAATACCATCAAATTGGAAAGTATCAGTAACTTAATTACATCACCGTCTAGTTATCGATGAAGGAAAAAGTACTGTAAACAATACATGAAGGTTAGGTTGTTATTCATGCGTGACACACATCAATGGAATGTATGTGTGCGTACTGGGAATCCCCAAAGGTAAATTCAATGAATTTTAAAAACAAATGAAAAAAATCTTATAATATTATTACTC
>MJUT01030028.1:108182-126019 GCA_002080005.1 Gigantidas platifrons | reverse complement strand
ATTGAATGAATGATCTTTTTCTAAAGCTGATTATCTAGTGCAATTTCTAGTCTCTAAAGTGAACAACTAAAAACTTTATAAATATTGTAAACAAACAAGATGGCCGATTCGAGTGCACCTCAAATTACAACAACTAACTCGCATAATGTACAAAACGCCAACACTCGTGGTAGAAGCTCTTCTCGTAAACGTCCCTTATCGGGCTCTGACGAAAAAATGAAGCCTCCTTCAAGTCCACAACGCTCAGTCAGTGACCCAAAGGTCCCCAACCCTGGAAGTGACGAACTAGTAACCTTCAAAACACAAGGCCAATCTGTTAATATGTGTAAGCTTGTAGAAACAACTATGTTGAAACCTGAAGTCATACAAACTGTGGTACCAACTATAATAGGTGAAATAAAAACAGAACTTATTTCAGAACTAAAGTCCGTTATAAAATCAGCAGTTACTCAAGCTATCGAAGATGCCATCAAGCCATTACAAAACCACATAAATAAACAAAATGAAAAAATTACAAGTTTAAAAGCCGAAAATGAACAAATGAAGGGAAAACTAAACAAACATATAGAACAAATAGAAGATCGGTACGAAAAATTTAGAAATATGGCCAACGTATGCCCTAGGATTCTCCAAGAAAACGACGATCTAAAACATGAAGTAAATATACTACACAATCAAATCGAAGAGTTGGAACAGTACGGGCTACGAACATCACTGAGATTCCATAATGTTCCCATGACTCAGGGGGATCTACAACGAACAGATGGGCTGATCGTCAACATAGTAAATGACAAGCTTGGTCTCGCACAACCTCTAACCGAAAACTATATTAATCGCGCACACACTATTGGGCCTATAAACAAAGTTGATATGCCGATTTCGTAATTGGAAGGTAAAAATTCTATGTTTATGAAGAAGACCAATCTCAAAAACAACGAGGACAACATCTTTATTACCGAAGATCTCACAAAGTTTCGACAATCCATCATCAAATAACTAAATACACAGAAAAAAGCAAAAAATAAATAAATAAAAAACTAAACTCCTTCTGGACTAATATTTGCAAAAAACACATACGATTCCAGGAAGACATTCATCAGATGTATCCAAGATATTAATGATCTCATCCAGTAATTTGACCAAAACAATAAAATAATTAACATTCAACTATCAATATATTCTTGAGCATCTTTGTACTTGAAATTGCATACAGTTTTCTTTTTCTTAAAGAGTTGTAAAAAAAAAATCCCCATGTAGTATAGCTGTAATGTTAATGTGAAATGTTTACCTTAAATTGTACAGGAATGAAAAATGTTTAAAATAGTGTGACAAAGTTAGTTAACACGCATTTAAAATGCGTATGCAAATTCTAAAAATAAATTAAAACTATATATAGGTGATAATTTACGCACTTGACCGTACAATTTCTTTCCCCACTTCCACGAATTCCTCTGTTTATCTACATTGTTTTAATTGTTTAAAATACACAGTTGGTATGCAAATAATAAATTTACAATTTCCGAAACAGTAGACCATTCTTATTTATCAAGTGATTAGCTAAATATAATATGTTAAGCAAACAAATAGTTTATGTTTTTATTGTTTATAATTACTACGATAACTAACAGAGTCATAAACAATACACGGAAATAGTCTGGTCCTTTACCCGCTTTATGGTTATCATTGGGTTATATGAAATCGTTTTGATGATGCAGACTTTTGGAATCGTCTGTATAAAATGGTATAGTCCAAAATAGGGTATATAAACGCTTGTCGCAGCGTGTCTGGTCACTTTGCGTTACTCGGTCGAGCAACATGTTTGGTCAATAGCCTAAGCAATACTTTTAATCCCTCTTCGTTACTTGATTAGCAGCTTTACGCACTTGTTAAATTGGCTATAGTTGCGTGCGTCAAAACGCACGAGAACTGACGCACAGGTGCGAGGATAAAACGCACAGGTACAATTAACTATAGTGGCGTGCGTAAGCGCACAGGACTGACGCACAAGTACTATAAAAACGCACAGTGTGAATTAACTATAGTGGAGCGCGTAAAACGCACAGGACCGACGCACAGGTTGATACAGTAATATGATACGTGCTATTTTCTTGTTAGGTTTACTGTTGACAACTACAATAAAGAATATTCTTGTTAGGTTTATTGTTGACAACTACAATAAATTTTAGGAAATATTAGGTTTTATACACCAAGCTAGCTAGTTATTCGCTATCAAATCCCAGGAAACTAGTACGAACCAATTAGCCACTGAACGATATTGTAAGCCTCTCCGCTCGGCACGTTACACAAATTGGTGGTACAGCGGTGCGATTTGATAGGTCGACTAAACTAGTTTTTGATTTACAGTTTTAAATATTTCCCATAAGAAAGACCCGAGTTTGTTGTATGACCCAGCGGTTAGTATGAGTGAAGAACAACTTCGTCGGGAAATAGATGAGATAAATAAAGAAATAGGAAGCATCCGGGTGGAAGAGTTAAAGACACCAATAACCCAATATGCACGACGTGATTCGGGCATATCTTCACCAAGGCGAACAGATGAGAGACCAAGACAGAGTAATGTATCGCTGTTTGATACAAAGAAACGACAAAGCTCTGTTTCTCTTGATATGGGCACATGGACTAAAACCCTAACTTACAGAGTAGTTGACAGCATGGACAGTGAGGACGAAAATGATGATCTCGGAATTAGAGATAAATGTGTGTCTCAAAGAAAGAAGTCGCAAGACTTCAAAACTAAGAACATTGTAAAGCCAGCACCCTATGACGTTAAAGACCCTTGGATAGATTACAAGTCGCATTTTGATGCATGTGCGCAAATTAATGAGTGGTCACAAAAAGAGAAGGGGTTGTATTTGGCCATGTCTTTAAGAGGTCAGGCTCAATGTGTGTTAGGAAACTTGCCGCTTGAGT
The DNA here is from genome assembly GCA_002080005.1 of Gigantidas platifrons. NCBI lineage: Eukaryota > Metazoa > Mollusca > Bivalvia > Mytilida > Modiolidae > Gigantidas > Gigantidas platifrons. The sequence goes on along the minus strand of MJUT01030028.1, from coordinate 123,088 downwards.
TGATACAAAATTGCAAGGAGCTGGTTAAATCGTTAGAAGAACGATTTTCCCCGTCGAATCAGACTGAGCTGTATAGAACTCAGCTGAGGGAACGAAGACAAAAGGCCATTGAAACATTACCAGAACTGGGACAAGATGTTCGGCGACTAGCTAACCTTGCTTATCCAACCGCCCCAAACGAAGTTCGAGAAACATTGGCTAAAGAGCAATTTATTGACGCTCTTATTGATGTAGATATGTGGTTAAGAATTAAGCAAGCTAGACCTGTTAACCTTAATGATGCTGTAAGGCATGCAGTTGAACTAGAGGCTTTTAATAAGGGCGAGATTAAGAAAACTGAAGGAAAGGGGAATCTAAGAGTGGCGTCGGAAACATTTGATAGCAACAGTAATATCAGTGAAACATTAAAGAGTATGCAAAAAACCCTGACAAACCTTCAAAACGAGGTAAAATGTTTAAAGTCATGTACGCCAGCTAGACCAGGATACCGAAACAATTCGAAGCAGAGTCTGGGTAGTAGTGACTACAAATGCTATGTATGTGGTAAATCTGGTCATATGAAATGAAATTGTCCCCAAAGGCCTCGGGTACAGAATAGTGCCAGTAGCCCAAAACGTGGCACACCAACATTTAGCCAGAGTAAGAATTCTGGCAAGAACCCGGCATATAAAACATCAGCTACGGTAGGCGTATATAAGTTGTCAGCAGAAGCTGGAATGTTTGAAATGCAAAAGTCAATGGTGTCGTAGCTAATTTATTGATAGATACGGGAGCTACCGTAACAATAATAAACACCAAGCTATACAAACAAATGTCCAATGTTAGCTTGCCTCCATCACAAAGAGAAATTCTTACTGCCAGTGGAGAATCTTTACAAGTCATGGGTAAAACTATTGCCGACTTTGAATTTGAAAATTTTCAGTGTTCAAACATCGCTGTGATAGCAAATATCAACGTTGACGGAATAGTGGGGTTAGATTTTATGAGGGCTCACTGTGCGGCTATAGACATAGAACGGAACCTAATCACAGTTCAGGGGCAGGAAATAAATGTCCAAATAGCTGGTCAGATAGGTTGTTACAGAGTTGTCGTGTCAGAGACAGTAACATTACCAACATGTACAGAAAGTATTGTAAATTGACAAGTAGAAAACAGTGCCACAGACTCTTTCAAAGTAGGGCTTGTCGAGCCAACTGATGCCTATAGGAAAACAGAAAAAGCTTTGGTTGGCAGAGCCCTAGTCAGCAACGATAAGACCATACCCCTCAGACTAATGAATATATCTCCTGAGTCACAAACGTTGTATGGGGGTAGTTATTGCGAAGGTTAGTCCCGTAGACGACATTCCTAGTGCTGAAAGCACTCTAATAGAACAACAAAGTCAGAAAAGTAGTCATGTGCAGGTATCAAGTGCTGTGCCTGATCATTTGATAAATTTATATGAGACATGCATAACAGACCTTTCAGCTAGTCAAATACAAAATGTTCAAAAACTTTTAAATAGATATGCTGGCACCTTTTCAAAGCATGACGCGGACTATGGTCGAACTAGTCTCATCAAGCATCATATAGAAATAGAAAATGTAAAGCCATTTAAGGAACCACCAAGGAGAGTTCCGTACCATCTACAAGAGAATAATGACAAGGCTATCGAATACATGCTAGCTAAAAATGTCATAGAACCATCATCCAGTTCATGGGCTGCAGGCGTTGTGCTTATAAAGAAAAATGATGGTTCTACACGTTTTTGCGTGGATTATAGAAAGCTTAACAGGGTGACTTTTAAAGATGCATATCCCCTCCCAAGAATAGATGATTCTTTAAATCAGATGTCGGGAGCAAAAAGATTCTCAGCATTAGATCTTTGTTCGGGAAATTGGCAGGTGGAAGTAGAGCCAAAGGATCGTCAAAAAACTGCATTTGCAACAAGGAAAGGGGTATATCAATTTCAGGTTATGCCGTTTGGTCTATGTAATGCTCCAGCTACATTCGAACGTCTAATGAAAACAGTAGTTGCAGGGTTACAATGGGACATTTGTTTAATATATTTGGATGATGTCATTGTATTTGGAAAGCAGTTCGAAGACATGATTGAAAATTTAAGCGTTATATTTGAACGATTGCACTCTGCAGGGCTTAAACTTAAACCAAAGAAATGTACGCTGTTTGCAAGAAAGGTAGAATACCTGGGGCATGTTGTCTCGGAAAATGGTATATCTACAGACCCTCGGAAAGTTGGAGTCGTGAAAACATGGCCCGAACCTGTTAATATCACTGAGTTTAGGTCATTTCTCGGATTTGTAGCTATTACCGTAGGTATATCGAACACTTTGCAGAAATAGCCAAACCTCTTCACAAGCTCACACAAAAAGACACAAATTTCGGTTGGTCAGACAGTTACGAACAAGTTTTTGAGACTTTGAAATATAAGCTTGTGTCAGCTCCGATTTTAGCACACTCAGACTTTAAACGACCATTTATTTTAGATACTGATGCCAGTGGGACATCAATTGGCGCTGTGCTGTCACAAATACAAGATGACCATGAACGAGTGATTTCATATGCAAGTCGACGTCTAACAAAAAGTGAAAGGAGATATTGTGTAACCGTAAGGAGTTATTAGCAGTTGTATTTTTCACCAAGTACTTCAAACATTATCTTTTGGGAAGAAAGTTCTTGATCCGCACCGATCATAGTTCCCTTCGATGGCTGCTAAACTTCAAGAATCCAGACGGACAAATGGCTAGATGGTTAGAAATAATATATGAATTTGATATGGATATACAACACCGACCTGGCACTAAACATGGTAATGCCGATAGTCTAAGCCGCATGCCATGTCGCCAATGTGAACATTGTAACGAAAGAAGAGACTACAAGCAGTACATAGTGCTGCTGATGAACAAGTTAGTCTCCTAAAAGCTCATCAAAGTGATCGGGACATTCAAGTAGTAAAAGGATGGATAGAAAAAGAAATTAGACCTTCATATGAGGAAATAAAGAAGGAAGGGTTTGTAGAGAAGTCGTTATGACGCCAATGGAAAAAATTGATAATTGAAGATGGACTGCTAAGTAGAAAACTGAAATCGTCTGACTCAATTGTCGAACAGTTACAGGCTTTAGTGCCACAAAGCCACAGGCGAAAAGTTTTCCTCTATTGTCATGACATTAGGTCTTCTGGTCACCTTGGTATCAAGAAGACTTTAAGCAAGATACATCAAAAATATTATTGGCCTGGGCTTCGGAATGACGTCCGTAGTTATATAGCAGGATGTGAGGCTTGTTGGAAGCGAAAACGTTTAGCAAAGAAAAACCGATCTCCCATGCAAGTAGTTAGATCTGGTGTACCAATGGAGAGAATAGCAACAGACATTCTAGGTGAACTACCTGAGACTGAAAATGGCAACAAGTATATATTGGTTGTTTCAGATTATTTCACCAAATGGACAGAGGCCTTCCCAATGCGAAATATGGAAGATGAAACCGTCGCTAGTATAATTGTGGAAGAAGTCATAGCCAGGTTTGGAGTCCCTCAAGTCATCCACTCGGATCAAGGAAAACAGTATGAGAGTAGGCTGTTCCAGGAAATGTGTAAAGTGTTACACATCACCAAAACGAGAACTACGGCTTATCATCCTCATTCAGATGGAATGGTAGAACGATTTAATGGGACTTTGGATGCTAAGTGCCTATGTTCAGGAATATCATAGGGACTGTGACAAACATTTGCCATATGTGATGATGCCATATCGTGCATGAAACAACAGGTTTTAGTCCAAATATATTGATGCTTGGAAGAGAAACATCAACACCTCTGGACTTAATCTATGAGATGCCATCAAGCATTAAGCAAATACCTTCAAACATGTGGGTATGGGAGTTAAAAGAACGATTAGAAGCTGCCCATGGCATGGTCAGGAAGCATTCTGAAAATGCTATGTTACGCCAGAAGACATACCATGATCACAAGATGTCATGACAGCAATTCAAACTTACCGATCTTGATTATGTATACTTTCCGCAAAAGAAGGTCTGATGCACTCCAAAATTCACGTCGTTTTGGAGAGGACCATTCCAGATTACACGAAAACTGTCAGAAGTACTGTATGAAGTCAACTGTTGAAGGGATGGGCAACGGCAGATTATTAATTGCGATAGATTGCGGAAAAAAATTGTTTTAATGATTTAAAAATGATTAAAAAATGATTTAGTTCAAGAGTCACGTCGCCCAAAACGGGTCGGGAAAGGTCCAGTTAGATACGATGACTATGTTTGTCAAAATAATGCTGTACATTATGTATATTAAGTTGACATTAGGTCGTTGTAAATAATTCAGCGTGTTCTATTTTATATTGCAGAATAATGGTTTGAATGTTAAAGTGAGACATGACATCTTTAGTTATTGTTATATTTTATGTTTTTTTTTCTCTTTTTGTTTCGTGCATGTGAGGTACCCATACACCAATAAAATGTTATGTAGACGTCTTTTGTCCTATATATATATATATATTTGTGTCCGTCGGATGGGGACATTAAATCCGAGGTCCCGTGTTCAGTGAGCGCCATGCCTGTGCACGTTAAAGATCCCTTCAGTACCAGCAGTCTCTTCGGAGCTGTGTTCGTTAAGAGTAGGCATCATTATGAAGCCGCTACTTAGACAAAATTATTTCATACCGGTTTTTGACGTTTTATATTTCTTTTTCAGTGGCAGTTTAAATTATTTTCTATGGTTATTAGGTGGTTAAATTTGTTAATTGTTGTAGTAAATTTATGTTACAGTTGCTTAGTTATAGGGTTAAAAGTCTTTAGTTATGTTAGGGAATAGGAAAGTCTGTTTAAGTTTTGGGGTTAGGTAGAATGTCACATTGCACGTAGTTACGAATTTATCTTCGTAGTAGAAACTGATGGAACTCTGGACATGGTGGTAGACTAAATGTCTACGAGCTGAAGGTCTGACCAACCAGGGGTTAGAACGTGTTAGACTAGTGACCGATGGCGCTCGGCACATAGCATTGATAGGGATCGATGGCTTTCATTGTGGGATATGTCCAGTTGATGACAATACCTCTGCTTTGCACGTTGATAGAGTTTGGGTCTGAAAAATGGCCACAGGAATCGAAGTTTTCAGTTGAAGTTAGAATGGTATGTAAATGCGAGGACGCATTTCTCGGAGGCGTGACTAATGTTACAAAGTTAGTTAGCACGCATTTAAAATGCGTATGCAAATTCTAAAAATAAATTAAGACTTATATATAGCTGATAATTTACGCACTTGACCGTATAATTTCTTTCCCCACTTCCACGAATTCCCCTGTTTATCTACATTGTTTTAATTGTTTAAAAATACACAGTTGGCATGCAAATAATAAATTTACAATTTCTGAAACAGTAGACCATTCTTATTTATCAAGTGATTAGCTAAATAAAATATTTTAAGCATACAAATAGTTTATGTTTTTATTGTTTATAATTACTACGATAACTAACAGAGTCATAAACGGGTTGGGATATGAAATAATACACGGAAATAGTCTGGTCCTTTACACGCTTTATGGTTATCATTGGGTTATATGAAATCGTTTTGATGATGCAGACTTTTGGAATCGTCTGTATAAAATGGTATAGTCCAAAATAGGGTATATAAACGCTTGTCCCAGCGTGTCTGGTCACTTTGCGTTACTCGATCGAGCATCATGTTTGGTCAATAGCCTAAGCAATACTATTAATCGCTCTTGGTTACTTGATTAGCAGCTTTACGGACAAGGGTAAATCTATATACCCCTTCCACATTCGTGGTCGTGACATAACAAAATGGTAAAAAATAAGGACATAATTTTTCGATGAAATGTACTTTCCGATTTGTTTTTTGGCAAGATCTGTATTGATTTTTTTTTTCAAAAACTTTTCATAATCTTTTTCACCAGCAAAAGGTCGTAACCTTACTACACGTTTTACAATTAAAGATGAGTAAACTGTAAAAAAGTATGAAATTTTTCAACAAGATAACAACTTCGAAACTTGAAGGAATACACAATTGTGCGGACAGGACAGAAACATCGTTAGTAATTAAGCGTACAGTGACGTAGAATGAAGAACGATGTTAAATGCACCCGTCGTAAGGAAAATGAGTGCGCTTACGGTCATAATTTCCTTCCATTTAAAACGTCGATGTCTATTTCATTAGATAGTGAAAACATATTTGACATAATTTAAAGAATAAGTGGAGAAAATTAGATTTTAACCCCCTTTCTTCGAGCGAAAACATACCATCCACCGATATTTAAACGACGATTTCCAGTTTCAGTGTTCAAATAGGGCACTGTTATTTGATCAGAAATATAAATGACATACCTTTGCAGCATTTTTATTTTTTTGTTGCTTCAATTGATCCACTTTCAAAGAATAAATCACGGATAATCATCCAAAAATGTCGAAATTTCTGCAAACAACTAACCTTACCTGGTCGGACAGTACAGCAACTTCCGTTTTTGAAGACTGTCCGGTTATACACTGTGGTCGTGACGTTGGTATAAACAAATAAATTCATGATAAACTGTTATGTTATAATACATACAAAGTCGTGACTTATATTATTGGAATGTGAGCAACGTTGAATGGCAAAAATAATGTCATCCACGAAATATAGTCTTCCTTATTTCTACATTTATTCCATTAGATGTCGATAATTATATGGGGCCAGTTTGGTTTTTTGTCATTCCCACCCAAACTATATATTTGTATCAAGTACGTCAGCAAATCATAAATGGATAAATCATATACATATGAAATAGAATAATTTATTTATCCTTCAAAAAGGCCATTCAAAAAAATGAAGTATAAGAGCATAAGTTTTGTCCTTTAGGAATAAGTTGTCGTGGCCGATTGGTTAAGGCGATTGACTACCAAGTTAGTGGTATTTTCTCCTCACGGGTTCGAATCCTGTCAAAGACTCCAAATATATTTTGCTACAGGTAATTTATTTTTCAGTAGTCTTTACTTTGTATGATGTATCTGCAATAGTGTGTGCAAAAAGAGATGTATTTGTTATAAGCTTAAATATCTATTGGCTTCCCCTACAGTTTAAATGAATTCACGAAATTGTTGATTGCGATCTGTAATTAGCTGTTTTTTCACCCAGAAAATCATTTTGTTTAGCATTCACTGACTGAATGGAGAGAAAATAAAATGTAGTCGTGCACGATTCGAACCCAAGGCCCTCAGGTTAATAAACTGACGCTCTACCGACTGAGCTACGCGGGTACTTCAATAGTGTAGACAAATTGACTATCTTTATATCTCATAAGACACGAATTCAAAAATACACTGCGTAACAGGAGCGATAAATACATACATTTTTTACAATACACGAGATCGAAATGAGAGGTACAAACAAATAAAAATACTAACACAACATACACAATACAATTATTTTTAGTGGGGTTCGTGTTGCTTCATCTTTATCAATTTGTTTCATTGAATTTTTCAAACAACATATCGCTAAATGGTTTTTCTATAAGTTACCCCCCCCCCCCTTCTGCGTTTATTACAGTGCATTGTGCGATTTAAATTTTGTCGCAAGGTGTGTAGACATGTCGCCGCACTCGGTACCGAGCCAGTTTTTCTCCTTCATGCTGTGTGTTTAGCAAACACGTAGTCTTCGACCCCATCGAAGTCACCACCGCAAGGCGAGCCCCGATGTGGTTATAGATAAATGAAATCCACCATCCTACTTTAAATATTAAAAAAAGAAGTTTTAAATCAGAAAGCTTACAGTTTTACAAAACACATTTCTAAAATAATTATCGGATCAATTTAAAAAAAAATTCTTAATCTTCTTTCACAACGTTACTTGTGTGACGTCATTTTCCTCGTACTTTTTTTTGACGTTTAAACTAACAGTTGTTTTTCTAGTACATAGCACATTTCATGTTCCTTGCGGAATATTCATTCAAACGTCACCCGTAGGGTTTCCCCTGGAAGGGTGGGATGCGCGCATGCGCGATCGAAAGTGCCCAAAAAGGAATTTTTAACTCAAAAGAGGATTGAAATGTTTTATAGCACCCCCCAATCACATCACTGGAAATTGAACCAATCAGAGGTCGGTATTTCCGACTTATTACTTATTAGCCAATCAGATTGCAAGAAAAAGAACCAATCAGAAGAGGGGTGTCTTCTTTTACCTCCGCGTCCGAACAATATATACCGTGACAGAATCGTCATTGACATTCTGGCTTTTTGACAGACCACGACCATGTTTACCTGTGAGAAATGCGGCAAAGAATTTACAGAGAAGAGAAACCTGTTACGTCATATGAAGACCCATGCAGATTCTTCACAGACCTACAGCTGCAGTATCTGTGACAAGGTGTTCAGTCGAGCTGACACCCGAAAGAGGCATGAAACGGCCCTCAGCTACAGCTTGTCCTGCGGAGTATGCGGTCAGTATATCAACAGATTGGACATCCTAGCACGCCATTGTGCCCAGCATGAGAGACAAGATGCCAAGCAGAGACCACCGATGAAGAGACCAGTAGCACCTGAACCTGGACCCGTGACAAAGCAGCGACGTACCGTGTCACCACCAACCAAAACTCCCGTGGAGAATCCTGTTGGACCAGACGTGTTGCCTGACGACCCCGAGACCAGAGCGTTGTATAGACAACATTGGCAGTCCATTCGGATAGAGGAAACGACCGGCAATCGTGTCCAGGACAGATACAACTTCACCTTGCATGAGATGACAGCGTCCACCTTTCCAGAGATGGTTAATCGGATCTTTAGACACCAGACCACCGCCTTCAAGATCAACGTGTCGTTTGGTTTTTTCCTACGACATATGGAAACTGGTGAACTACGCTACTACCATTCCAGCCAGAATAACTCTAGATTGTTTGATGTTCCACACCTCATCAGAAATGAAGAAGACTTGGAAAAGTTTTTGGACGAGCTGCAAGGTCAAGACATATTGGAGTTTATTCGCCAACAGAGACCAGATACGAAATGGGTCGTTCATTTGCTGGCTAATGTGACGTTTTATGTCAACAAGCTGTTTGAACACCCGATTGGTGCCAGAGTCGTCGTTCCAGACTTTTTTCTGCGAAACCAAGGGTTGGTGTGTTTGGTAACTGGATCCCATGGACCTCACGAGGACAAGCTATGCTTTTTCCGATGCCTAGCCGTACATCGTGGAACTCCAGTAAAGGACGTAGAAGTTCCAGCCAATACGTATTACCACCAGTATCTACAACACCAAGACATGACCCCTGCCGACTTCAAGGGTGTGACGTTGGATGATTTGGTGGTATTGGAGCAGGTATTCAGCTTGAACGTGTATGTCTACGACTTACAAGAAACAGAAGCTGGTGACATCGGAGCATGATTGGTACGACGTTCTCCCTACAGTTACCAGGAGACCATGAATTTGAACCTGTACGAGCAGCACTTCAGCTACGTCAGTGATATGGAGAAGTACAGCCACAGCTACCTGTGTTCGAAATGTGACCGTTGGGGAAACATGTTGGGACGCTGCACAGACATGAACGAACCTGTACCGGAGATGTCATCTACAAGTATCCTGGTGGCGTGTACCATACAACACAGACCGTATTCGACCGGTTAGAAGACGAAGGCATCGAAGTCCCAGAAGAAGATTGGTATTACCCGTACAGAGCTACCTATGACATAGAAGTGACGTTACAGCCTACAGAAAAGAGACGATCCGAGAAGTTGGAGTGGACCAGTCATCACGCAGTACTCAGTGTGTCGGTATGTTCCATCGTTCCTACCTATACCGAGCCCATCTGCTTTGTTTCGGAAGGTGACACCAGTGAGACGGTGGATTCCTGTTTGAGCTACCTGACAGATATCAGCGAAAAAGCTTTTCGCTTACTGGTGCCAAGGTATGGAATGGTATTTGAAGAAATTCAACAGAGACTAGACCAAGACTTGGAAAAGTACAAAGACGATGAAGAGAGAGAACGTGAAGAAAAGAAACATCACCTGTACCAGTTGAAACAGCAGTTGGAACGCTACCTACAAGAACTCCCCGTGGTTGGTTTCAACACGGGGAAGTACGACGTGAATGCCATGAAGGTGGATTTTTTTACTCGATTGGTGGACAGTCACAAGATCAAGTATACCGTGAAACGAAACAACAATTTCATGTGTATCAAGACAGAGAAGCTGAAGTTTCTTGACATCACCAATTATTTAGCGCCTGGCTTTAGCTACAGTCAGTACCTGAAAGCCTACAAGTGTACGGAACAGAAGGGGTTCTTCCCGTACGAGTGGATGACCTCGTTGGACAAACTGAACGTCAGCCAGCTGCCACCTCACGAAGCCTTTTTCTGCACTTTGAATAACGAGAACATCTCGGCCGAAGACTACCAGTTGTGCCTGAACGTGTGGCAAGAGAACGACATGAAGACCATGAACGAGTTCCTTGTGTGGTACAACAACAAAGACGTCGAACCCATGTTGGAAGCCATCGACAAGATGTTTCAGTTTAACCAGAACAGACGTATCGATATGTTTAAAGATGGCATCAGCGTTCCCGGACTCGTCTTGAAGTACATGTTCCAAGACCTACCAGACTACTTCACCGTACCGGATGAGAAGAATAAAGATGTGTACGACCTGTACAAGAACAACATTGTTGGTGGTCCGAGTATCATCTTCCATCGTTACCACGAGAAAGACAAGACCTTCATACGACCTGCCGAGTACACAGATCCAAAGCCCTGTCAGTTGATTTATGGTGTAGACGCCAATGCTCTGTACCTTTGGAGTATTATGCAGAAGATGCCGACAGGATATTTCGTCCGACGAAAGAAAGAAGATGGGTTCAAGAGACAAACTCCAAGACGTTATGAGCGGATGGCGATTGAATGTTTGGAATGGGAAGCCAAGAGCACCGGACAGCATATTCGTCACCAGGGTAACGATAAAGAGAAAGTGATAGGACGTCGGCGCCTTCCAGTAGATGGATTCTGTAAAGAGACCAACACCGTGTACGAGTTCCAGGGCTGTCTATGGCATGGTCATCGATGTTGGATCACCAAGGATAAGTCTGTCAATCCCATCAACGGAAAGAGCTTAGACGACTTATTCAAGACCACACGAGAGAAGATAGACGAGATTAAAGACCAAGGTTATGATGTGAAGCAGATGTGGGAATGTGAATGGGGACGTCTAAAGAAGCAAGACCCGGAGCTGAAAGCCTTTGTGAAAGACATGCAGAAACCTTGTGATCGGTACAGTACCATGAGCGAAGAGTCCATCCTACAGGCCGTCATGGACGAGAAGCTGTTTTGTGCCTTGGAAGTAGACCTGGAAGTTCCTGACCACTTGAAGTCCAAGTTTGCTGAGATGCCCCCGATCTTTAAAAACATCGACGTATCCAGAGACGACATTGGTGACCACATGAAAGGCTATGCATAAGAAAAGGGGATCATGAACCAGAAGAGGAAGTGTTTGATTGGAAGTATGCATGGAGAAAAGATCGTGGTTATTTCACCTTTGCTGAAGTGGTATGTGGAACATGGCTTGAAAGTGACCCAGATCCATCAAGTGGTGGAGTACACGCCTGCAGCCTGCTTCCAGAAATTCGGGGACAATATCAGTGAAGCTCGACGTGCCGGAGATGCCGATCCAGAGAAGAAGATAGTGGCCGAGACCCGCAAGCTTGATGGAAATTCCAGCTATGGAAAGACAGTCACCAACAAAGAGAGACATACAGACGTCATTTACTGTCAAGAGCATCAAGTCAGCCGCTATCTCGTCGACCCTTCCTTCCGTCGGTGTAACCAGTTGAGGGCCAAGACCTTCGAAGTGGAGATGAGCAAGAAGACCATTCGACTGGATCTACCCATGCAGATTGGATGTTTTGTCTACCAGTACGCCAAGCTCCGGATGTTGGAATTTTACCATGACTTCATGGACGTGTTTGTGGATCGTCGGGACTTCCAGTATTGCCCCATGGACACCGATAGTGCTTATATGGCTTTGTCTGCTGGCAGTTTGGAAGAAGTGATCAAACCCGAGATGCAGCAGCGTTACCAGATGGAAAAGAAGAATTGGTTTCCACGTACAGACACCCCACATTTGGAAACCTATGACAAGAGAACACCTGGTTTGTTTAAGACCGAGTTTACCGGAGATGGAATGATTGCCTTGTGTAGCAAGACCTACTTTTGTTTTGGTGCGGAGGACAAACTTAGCTGCAAAGGAGTCAACAGGAAAACCAACAACGTGACAAAGGAGAAGTACATGGATGTTCTGATAGCCAAACAGTCTGGATCTGGTACCAACAGCGGTTTCCGTACCATTGATAATCAAGTCTACACTTACCTACAGGAAAGAACTGGGTTCTCCTACTTCTACCCAAAACGGAAAGTCTTGGCAGATGGGGTCTCTACAGCACCATTAGAGATTTGAGGTGTGAGGCATACTATGGAGATGGCCTATGTATATAGTTGAGAAAAAAAAAGATATCAGAAAGACTGATATAAAAAAAAAATGATATCAGAAAGACTGTTATCATAAAAAAATTAAAAAAAAATGATATCAGAAAGACTGATGTCAAAAAAAAAGAAGAAAAAAAGAGTGATATCAGAAAGACTGATATCAGAAAAAAAAAGGTTAATGCAGCCTCTATCTATAGAGCCAGTCACAAGCCTGGATAAATGCAGAGTGGCCTTTTGGATTGACAACAAAAACGGATTGAAATGTGTCCAACCAATCAACAGCCAGGAAATCTAACCAATGAGAAGTCACCATTTCTGGTAGATTAGCCTATCAGAAACCAGGAAAAAGAACCAATCAGAAGAAGGGTGTCTTCTTTTACGTCCGCGTTCCAATTATATATACGGTGACAGAATCGTCATTGGCATTCTGGATTTTTTAACAGACCATGACCATGCAACGTGAACATCACCAAGCTCTGACCAAGAATTACGTTCTGTTGGTGAACGAGACGCCAGAGGGTAAAGTCCTGGACCAATTGGTTCAAAACAAAATCCTGGACCATGAAATGTGAGAGTTTATTTGTCATCATCCTACCAGGAAGGGGCGTACCCGTGCCCTGATGGGAATATTACCCAGGAGAGGTCCAGAAACTTTCCATGCTTTTGGCTGTACTTTGCTGTCCTTGAAGAGAGACGATTTGGTGAAGGTGCTGACCAACCCAGACACAGAAGACATGGAAATGGGTTTCCAGGAACAATCGATCAAGATACTTACCAACCCAGACACAGAAGACATGGGAATGTGTTTTCCGGAACAGTCGAGTTTTCATTTGGGAGGAAACCTATACCTAATGGCAGAACAAGACAGAATCATGCTGACTGACAAGAATACCATGAGTGATATTTACTTTCCACTAGTACATTGGGTACAACTGCAGACTACTTGGGGCTATATAGACGATGCTGTACATTATTTGGAACACAACAGATATACTTCCTTAGATGTCCATCTTGCAGCTAACGTGTTCGTGACGGCAGAGAGTCCAGCGTTACACTTGGACATTCGTCATTATTATTGCATGAATGACAAACGACACCCCTCGTCCCATGGGGTCTCCTTGGATTTCGACCAATACTAGAAGTTGAAAGATGTAGATCGAGTGCTTCCCGATATCGTTCCAGACCTCAAGAAGACATTACCATGTCAGCTGACGCACCATAATGTAGACAGTGTCATGTATTGCAGTGAATGTAATCCTTGTTGTATTTAGTTGAAGAAAAAAAAGAAAAAAAAAGAAAAAGATATCAGAAAGACTGATGTAAAAAAAAATATATAAATATAAAAAAAAAAGAAAAAAAAAAGGTTAATGCAGCCTCTATCTATAGAGCCAGTAATAAGCATGGATAAATGTAGAGTGGCATTTTGGATTGACATAGAAAAGTAAATACAGAGTGATCTTTTGGATTGACAAAAACGGATTGAAAGTGTCCAACCAATCAACAGTCAGGAAATCTGGCCAATCAGAAGTCGCCATTTCCAGTCGATTAGCCAATCAGAAACCAGGAAAATTGACCAATCAGAGAGCAGGATACAAAAGTAAACAACCAATCGACACCAGCGAGACAAAGTCTTCGTTCTATAAAAAGAAGAGACAAGCAGAGATTCACAATTCATTCGACATGTCAGGTAAATCAAAATCAAAAGACCAGACCAAAGCATTGAACATTCCGGTCATAGTACCCCTAGGAAGTGGAAGATATGCAGAACTCACAGAATGGAATGGTACGAAGAGAGTGGATCTGAGATTATGGAAAACCGATACGATTCCTACCAAAGTCGGTGTCAGCTTATCATTACCACAGTGGAAAGTCTTGTGCAGTGCTACGCAAGTGGTGGACGATTTGATCAGTCGAGTGAAAGACGGAGAACACGTGGACTGGAGATATGAGCTGGGAGAAGACCTCTACGTCATCATCAAAGACTCAACTGACAATTCACATCAGGAAGTACTTCGTTCCTATTGGAAAATGGACATTGCATCCTACGAAGAGAGGAGTGACCCTGGGTCTTTACGAATGGAAAGAACTGAAAAAGACCATACCTTTATTTGAAGAAAGAGACCCAGAACTGAGAATTGCCAATGTGTAAAATAAAGCATCGAAAATTGAATGGACATTACATCCTACGAAGAGAGGAGTGACCCTGGGTCTCTACGAATGGAAAGAACTGACAAAGACAATACCTTTGTTTGAAGACAGAACTGAGGACCATGAACAATAAAGTGACTGGAGAAGATTAAAAGACTGAGCAACAGAACTTGAACTTAAAGTGAACAATAAAATATGAAACTGGATTTATGTGTTTGTCATTATTACACCCAAAGAGACCTCCTCCATCCCTCCCGCTCTCCACCACCACCACCACCACCACCACCACCACCA
>MJUT01030028.1:93649-108112 GCA_002080005.1 Gigantidas platifrons | reverse complement strand
ACCACCACCACCACCACCACCACCACCACCGCCGCCTTCGCCGCCGCCTCCGCCACCACCACCACCATCACCACCACCAAAACCACCACCGCCGCCGCCGCCTTCGCCGCCACCGCCACCAACACCTTATAAACAC
Organism: Gigantidas platifrons; assembly: GCA_002080005.1. Classification (NCBI taxonomy): domain Eukaryota; kingdom Metazoa; phylum Mollusca; class Bivalvia; order Mytilida; family Modiolidae; genus Gigantidas; species Gigantidas platifrons. Next base: position 107,976 of record MJUT01030028.1, on the reverse strand, counting down.
GTTTTAAACCTGAAATGTTAAAGATCATATACCCAAGAATAAACTGCATTTTTTTAAAGTGAATTATGAAAGATTTAAAACCTACGGGGAAATTGATATGGGGAAAACAACTAAACATTGTGATTGTTATGAACGGGGAAAATCCAATTTGTTTGTTCAACAGCCAAATGGTTCTGTAATATCTCTGAAGTACTTGGTATTTGGGTGTATAACCTTCAACACCCCATTTGGACCCAAAAAATTGTATAATTTATTTAGATCCTCACAATACCAAAAAAAAACTGACCGCAAGTAAATCAGACTATAGGTGAAAATTTTAGAACAATATTGAAATATCTAAATATAAACGAAAATCGGACGTAATGTTTTAATTTGGTTACTGTTTTTGTAAACATTGAAAAGGTATAAAAAAAAACTTTGCAGATGGCAATGTACTCTTAAGAGAGCACTACACAACATATACACTATATGAAATGAAAATCGCGGGAAAGGGTAGATAACCTGGGTAACCACGGATAGAGGCGGACGTCGTAGAGAACACCCCAACTACTATAGTAATGTAAAGTAGAAATACTTGGAGTACTACACATATATTATATGAAAAGGATGGGAAAGGGGTAGATAACCATGCTAAATATAGGACGCGGACGTCGTAGAGAACACACCAACTACTATAGTAATGTAATACTTGGAGTACTACACATATATTATATGAAAATCGCGGGAAACGGTAGCGCAACTTCCGGTTGCGCACACCCTTTGGGTGACCTTCGGTATCCATGGTACTACTACTAGAGTAAGAAAAAACGCGGGAAACATCCATGGTATTTGTACTACAGTAAAAAGAAAAAAACGCGGGAAACGGTTGCACAACTTCCGGTTGCGCATGCGCAGAACACACTTCCGGTCAGGTGACTTACGTCACTTCGGGGCCCTTCTACGCCTGATATTGCGCAATTTCCGGTTGCGCATGCGCAGAACATACTTCCGGTTCCGGTCACGTGACTGAGGTCATTTCCTGTCAGGGCCACTTCCGGTCGCGTGACTGACGTCACTTCCGGTCATGCGCAATGGTCCGATCCTCATCGACCCTCCACAAATGCGCGTTGAGCTGTACCATTATACTACTAATACCAATATCAGCTAATGTTACATATGCTTGGGTGGAATGTCAATATCGGATAATGTTACATATGCATGGGTGGAATGCCAATATCGTCTAATGTTACATATGCCTGGGTGGAATGTCAATATCAGCTAATGTTACATATGCCTGGGTGGAATGCCAATATCAGCTAATGTTACATATGCCTGGGTGGAATGCCAATATCAGCTAATGTTACATATACCTGGGTGGAATGCCAATATCGGCTAATGTTACATAATCCTGGGTGGAATGCCAATATCAGCTAATGTTACATATGACTGGGTGGAATGCCAATATCAGCTAATTTTACATATGCCTGGGTGGAATCCCAATATCAGCTAATGTTACATATGCCTGGGTGGAATGCCAATATCAGCTAATGTTACATATGCCTGGGTGGAATGCCAATATCGGTTAATGTTACATATGCCTGGGTGGAATGCCAATATCAGATAATGTTACATATGACTGGGTGGAATGCCAATATCAGCTAATGTTACATATACCTGGGTGGAATGCCAATATCAGCTAATGTTACATATACCTGGGTGAGATTCACTTTAGTTTTAAAGGCGTTGTCGTGGTCGTGATCGTATATAGTCAGGTTTATAACTGCCTATATATGCAATCAGCGCCTATCATCACTAACGTTGTGAGTTCGAATCCCACTCAGGCGCGGTGTACTCGAAGCAACATTATGTGATAACGTTTGTCAATGAATTGCGGTAGGTTGGTGGTTTTCTCTCGGTACTCTGGTTTCCTCCATCAATAAAACTGACCGCCACGATATAGTTGAAATATTGATGAAAGTGGCGTTAAACACCCTTCGTTTTAATCAAATACATTAATTATGAACTTTAAATTTCAATCAAAAATATAACTAATAAATCATATCAGTGCAGAAATAATGACAATTCCTTCTAAGTAATAAATTGGTGTAGCAAAATTAGTGCAGTGTTTTAAAATATAAAGCTTTGTGTATGAGGCTTAAAAATTGGGATAACGGCTAGGTTCACCGATCCTTTCCCAAATACACATACACTTTATATTTTAAGATATTGCATTGATATTGTGTTAATCCTACAGAAAAATCACATTAATGCATCGACGTTTATATTTTGAATTAAATAATGAAAATATACAATGATCCTTTGATTGCCCCTTTTGATATTTTATATCAACAGGAAGTGAAATGGATCCCAAATCTCAACAGGTAACATGTGACAGGGGTACAAGAAAAAAACTAATAATATGAGACAGGCAAAACCTGTTTGAAGGACGAAGTCCTATAATGTTTGGAGGGAGGCATGAGAAGGGAATGTATTATTTTTTTCAAGTACTTTTTTTTTAAGTTTTTTTTTCTTTAATTTATTACGGGTACAGTCGGAGGTCTTAGTCCCAGTTTCTTAATTGTTGGGTAGAAATGTTGCAGGCACAGGCTTTTTATGGATAGAGTAGTGCAAAAAGTATTCGCCACTTTAAATTTTTTACTATATATTTCATATAAGACCACATTAAAAAAAATTAAAGCTACCTCCAGGCAGATTTTAATGAAATTTATTTCAAGACACGCAGAAGTCTTTGAATTTTATTTGTTTATCTATAAATTGTTGGGTAGAACTGTTGCAGGCACATGTTTTTCATGGATACAGAGTAGTGCAAAAAGTATTCGCCACCTTCGATTTTTTACTATATATTTCATATAAAACCACATTAAAAAAAATTAAAGCTATCTCTGGGCAGATTTTTATGAAATTTATTTCAAGACACGCAGAAGTCTTTGAATTTTATTTGTTTATCTAATTATAGTCATTTTTGTCTGCATGGTTTTGTTTAATGGTGATTTAAACACAAACGTCGAGTTTTCCGATTTTATTAGCAAATTTGACGTCAGAAAATAAAAATTGTCTTTAAATCATAAGAAAATAAAGGCAATCTAACGGAAAATCATGTTAAAATAAACAAATAATCTTTAAATAGTGCCTTTTCTGGTGCAAAAATGATCAAAATCCGGTTAGAAATGACTTCACAATATTTTTTTTGAAAAATGTGAAATATATAGCGTAAAATCGAGGGTGACGAATACTTTTGGCAACCCACTGTAGGGTTCTTTTGATTTTTATTTTGAGTTTGTGCCATGGAACTCTTAAAATATCAGCATAGCTAGAATGCTCTTTGGTCACCAGTATACTCATGATCAAAATATAAGATTTTAGTTGACAAAAAAAAAAAAACACTTACACATTCAAAAAAGTTGTGAGCGAAGGTATTCGGGGAGTTAGAAGATATTCGTCTGGCAACAAAGATATTCCATTCAAGACCCCCCTTTTATTTACAGTGTAAGTACGCAACTTTTTTTTATTACAGCCACACTAAAATAACACGAAAATACAGAAAATAACGATCAACTGGTCAAATGCAAATCCTTCAATGAAAGTTTCAATAATACTATGATCCGTACACGTTATTAGATGATATTCGTCTACTAACAAAGATATCCCATTCAACACACCCCCCTTTTTTTTTATTTACAGTGTATATTTACTGTAACTACGTCATTTTTTTTTATTACAGCCACACTAAAACAGCACGAACATACAGTAAATAATTAAAGAATTGGGAATTTTTCATTGAAATATATTTCATTTGCGTTTCTAAATATCAACTGATCTATTTTTTTAAACTTCCGGTGAACATACTTTTTGACTTCAATACTCCTATGACAAATCATATAGTTAAAAGGACTTCGTCCTTTATTAACATGGTAAAGTCCTGCTGTATTGCATTGAACACGTTTCAATTTTATTTATTATATGACGATAAATATCCTAGATTCTGATTGGACAAAACACTCTCCATTTCAAAATGTGATGATCACCGCTCAAAAGTGCACGCGAGGTTAACATTACTTTAATTGAAGACTGTAGCGTGTACCCAAAAATAGTAACAAGGAAAGTCCAGGTTGCTTATTTGGAAAAGGTATTCTCTGATTGGATTGAAGAGTTCATTTCAAATGATTTCTAAACTTTCTCTTTTGCATAATTGTATTTATAAATGAAGAATCATACGATATCGTCAACAGCAGATCGAGGGGATATTATAGTTTAGGGGAAGGAAACGTTGGATTGTCAATATGTGCGTTCGGAGTACTGCCGTAGGTAGCAGAACAACATGACAAAAAAAAACCACCAAGGAAATTCTAAAAATTAAAATATTAATACAAAATTAAAATGATTAAGCAACTCGGACTCCACCAAAAACTGAGATTGGACCAAGTGCTGATAAAAGACCTCAGTTTTTTTTCATTACCTGTAGAGTTGGTCATGATGCAGAAAAAGTAATTGTAATGACTATTACAGTGAACCCCCCCCAAAAAAAAATCACTAACTTCGGATTTACTCACATAATAAAACAATTGATGACTTTGAATTTCAGTTAATACCACGATTTATCAACCCCAGAGATCTGATTAACACTTCGGTCGATGCGGCCTCGGTAATAATCAGATATCTGGGGTTGATAAATCGTGGTATTATCCTCATCCAAGGTCATTAATTGTATAATATTGAGATTTATCAAGGTTCATCTCCCTATGTCATAGGTTTCCTTTGTTGATTGTGTATATCTTATTTGGGCTCTTTAGCTTTCTTGCTCTCATACGTTTAATTAATTAGCCATTGAGTGTGCACGAGGTTAATCAAGAAAAAAGGAATTTCCAATTCGTCAAATTATTGAATATAATAGAGCCATCTATCTTGTTGACTGAATTGTATGATGCCAAACTTTTGTCTTCTGTACAATAATGATGATGGCCCTGTTATATGTGATGGTTGACATTGTACTCCCATGTGGAAAACACTTGAATGACTGCATCATTTCACTAAGAAAAGGGCGGAGTAAGGATGATGAAGCTGATATTTCTCTCGCCCCGGGCAATATCATATCCACTGGTCTGTACCACGACCCTTGGGCAGTGTTTATATCCTGATATTGCCCTACATATCCCTCCTGTTTACTTGTTGTATTGTTTCTAAATTTGTTCGCATCATGGATATATAACGGAAATACTGCTCATTTAATAATTTCTTAAGTATTTATTTTAGTTTATTATTTCTTTCTATAGATGCATTTTTGAGTGCGGGAAAAGGTTCCTGGTCACAATCAGGAGATATGTGTGAAGACAACCGTGCTGGTGGAAGCTTATTTCAAGAATGTCAGCCTGGTACATGCAAACCTGAACTTTTGAAGGGGACGATAACTGGCTTAACAGTCGATGAAGCTACAATGTGGATCAACGGATATGTACTTCGTTCATCTACGATGCAATATTATGGTAAGTTTTCTGAACACGCGATCCTTAGAATATGTATGAATTGGTACAAGAACATCAGATTTGTATTTGTAATAACAGAATTGCTTCATAAACCATTGAAATTACTTGCTATCTATTGTTTTGTACATGTTGCTCTTAATTTATATTGCTTATATTTCCACAACAATGTACAAATGTAACATTCCTTAATCCTCACATAAACCTGGTGTGAATTCGTTTGGGGTACTTTCAGCATATCTACATGTTTACTTTGAAATAATTGTTGAAAGTGGCGTTAGACCCCATAAACCAACCTCCATCTTTACTGGACATGTTCCTGCAATAACATGCATTTTCCTTAATGTATATACAGGTATTATGATAATATGTGACCTATATAATATTTTATATTATTTGTAATTTAAGTTGATATCAAGAGAATAAAACAGAATTATTTGAAGAAGATAATGTTTGAAGACCAATAATGAACATGATAAAGGTTCAACATTTTACTATGTTTAGTATTTGAGTATATCTATTCTAAAACAATACACGAAGGAACACCGATACATATTGTCTTAACTGTTGGGTACTACCCGTGGTTAAAGTGTCGTATGATGGGCTTGGAAGGGGGCGAATCAACCATGCCACTAGCCCTTAGTACAGAGCGTACATTGTAAATAATGTAATATACTCCTAAAACGTAGGGCAACTAGCACCAAATATAATATTGGGTAATGGTCCATAAGAACTGGCCGTTGGTGAACCGTTAAAGAGCAAACTTTGTCTACCCTCTCCATTATATTTTTGTTAGAATGTTTCAATCTAAAAAACAGACTAAAGACCAATTCCGACGCCACTTTATTACTTACATGAATTGTTTGTATAGCTTGCGCATAATGGACCCAGCTGCAATTATGCTCACATGACGTTAAACTACAACCGGTCAATCAATCCTTTCTTGTTTAAGATTATATTTGTAGATTTTAGATTAAGAGTAAAACCTACAAAAGTTTACACTATTCGTCCCTATCCAAATCCTGGTCCATTAGTAGTCGATATTCGATGCATCTATTGTCAATCAAAGGACCCCCGTCGTGAAATATTTACGTTAGCAACCAGTAATCAATCAATAAACCAAAGTTTATACTGATATTGTACATATCTATATATGTTGTGGTTTATGGTAATCGATTACGCAGATTTATCTGACAAACATTATCACACAGTACGTTGTGCTTCGAACGAGGATTGATGTCACAAACCCTAGGGGTGAGTAACCATTGATTACATAGGTAAGCTATAATATGTATTGGCGGTAACCGTCGTCTACGATATGACCAAATAATTCTTGTAGAATATTGATGTATATCATTTTCGTGCCTTTTGATTGGACAAGAGGACTGTCAAGTGTTTGTTTTTGATTCGTTCATAACTCAATGAACTTTTTTGTATAACCGGTATAAACAATATGGCGGCCGCCGACAGGAAACTACGAGTGTCCGATTGAAAGCAAGTCTGAAAATCAGTTTAATAATCAAAATAGGGAAAATATTCACGTGGAAGAATTATAAGTATTAAACGGTTCTTTTCAGGAGTTCATGCATGTGTAAACGGTGCCGATACACTCACAAACTTTACATAGACGTCCTTTAATAATATTCATGAAGATGATTACGAAATAGGTAGATTGAATCATCATTAAATGAGACAAGTAGTATGTGTTTGTTCGTATTGGTGGAATTGATGATCATCTATGTTTCACTTTCTTTCCATAACTAACTTTTGTCTACATCTTTTAAAAACCATAGTATTATATATCTTATAATTTTATAATTCAAATTGGTTAAATATCGAAAAAGCCGAAATACACATTTAATTGATGCATATTTTTATATTATATTTTCAGGTTGCTACGGAATAGCTAAAACTTTGAAGTCTAGTACAATACAAGCACTGACATATAAAGAGAACATTGCCGATAACAACGTGCTACAATGCTCCAACTTTTGTTCTCCTCATGGCAAATTCATATTATTAATGGTAAATATCATTTAATGATTACTTGATTGTTGTTGCTCAATATGCTTCAAGTCCAGTGGCAAATAGTTAAGACATATTCAGTGCGGGAACCATTTGTATAGAAACAACAAATCATCTATTTAAAGGGTCGAAATGGGATTTGTATGTTGACTGGTGTCTTATCTTCCACTAGGAATAAGGAGATAATAGATTGGAAGGTTGTCCTTGCAAGTAAATACCAACGACCTCTCCTTTTAAACTTCCTCATTATGAAATCTCTGACTTTCTGAAGATTGCCTTTTATGTACAAAGAGAGCACAACAGTGCATACACGAGATAGTTAATTGCATGACATCCTAAAGGCCATTTGTGTACTTGGTCCGTCTCGAACATCCTGAGAATGTCACTTTTGAAGGGTTAGTAACCACAGTACCCTGGTCATAATGCTATATCTCTGAAAAACAATGCTTAATACCAGATATGCTAAACGTGCTTAAGTGTGTTTTGTTTTCTTCATTTTTAGGATAATTGGTGTTACTGTTTACCAAAGAAGATAAAACAAAATTGGAAAAACCTTTTCGTCACATTTGATGAGGTGTCAACCAGTTTGTGTAACGTCCGATGTCCTGGTGATGATAACTACTACTGTGGAAGAAGGGAAAATCCTGATGAAAACACAATACATTTGTCAGTGTATGAGTATCGGCCTATAACACCAGGTATTGTCATAGATTCAATTCTATTGTAGGATAATAACACCTTAGATCACATGTTTTGTCATTCGATTAATTAAGAACGCATTGATTGACCTCCATTATGTAGCTTGCATTTAAATATTTTATTAATCTGCACAAATTTTATTTTGCTCGAGCTAGTTAAATGTCTACGTTTGTTGTAGGTTTGAACTCAATTATCCACTTTTTCCCAAGCATTTTGAAATCTGGCTCTATCAAATTTATTACTTGTGTTCATAGAAATCAAAAACATGTTGGTTTTTTCTGTATTATTTAACTATAAAACTACAGACAAATAAGCTTAGAAACAACAATAATGGCTGCTCAAATTAAGGACTGTTTTTTATTTCAATCTAGACGATTGACAAACAAGTATCAAGACCTTCAATCATCACACAAAATCCTTATATATTTTAGATCCAATCTTTGTGGAGCTTGGCTTGCATTGCTTTTATGTGGAACGAAGGGGAGATTACAGAAATGTGAAGTACACTAATTGTAACGAACAACGCAAATTTAAATGTCAAGAAGTCCAAATGACAGGTAACTTATAACTAGAAACAAATATCTACCTGTTTGACTGTGAAGTACAGGTAACGTATAACTAGAAACAAATATCTACCTGTTTGACTGCGAAGTACAGGTAACTTATAACTAGAAACAAATATATACCTGTTTGACTGCGAAGTACAGGTAACTTATAACTAGAAACTAATATCTACCTGTTTGACTGCGAAGTACAGGTAACTTATAACTAGAAACTAATATATACCTCTTTGACTGCGAAGGACAGGTAACGTATGACTAGAAACTAATATATATCTCTTTGACTGAATGTTGTTGAACGTCAAGTGAGCAATATGTTAATCTGATTAAAATCATATCTCTCACTTGCTCCCATGTACTGATATGCCGCGGAGTGGACGATATGACACAACCCGATTACGTTCCACATCCAATGCAACAGACGACTACGAGACTATGGCAGTTTCACTTCTGTTTTTATGCTACGAGTAATCCGATTGACTGAAAAGGTCATAACCCTATTGATCATATAATTATATTTGCATGACATAATGCCACTCACATTGTACCACTCATGAGCATTTCTTCATATCTCCCACAGTGCGATATATCAGTAAAGGGAGTCGAGCAGGTGAGTAATCTGATTTTAATAAAATTGGCAATATTTCAGGTAACGTGTCCTGACATTTGCTCGGCCATGCAATAAAGTCGGTCATTTGCTTTGATTTACAAATCTCACGCAGCACGAGACCGATAACTCATTCTGTATATTTATAGCGTACATAAACGCAGAGGGAATTACTTTAAACTTCAAGATTATAAGATGAGATTAAAACGGATAAGATTGAATTGAATAAATTCCATGCAAGTAAAAAAAAGGTTCTGTTTACTCATGTCTTTTTTTCCTGGACATTATGCTTGTTATCCCCTCGCCAGAGAAGTTGCGAAAGGATATAATAACGCTACCGTCATTCCGTCCTTCCGTAACATCATTGTGGACACTCTAGAATCAACATCCTTTAATGGATTTTGACCAAACTTGGTACATTTTTAGTCCTTAAGAAAATCTGGAACCCTATTGATTTTCAAGGTCATAGGTCAAGGTCACCGGGTCAAATTTTACCACGTCACAACCTTATGGACACTCTAGAATCAACCTCCTTCAATGGATTTTGACCAAACTTGGTACATATTTAGTCCTTAACAAAATCTGGAACCCTGTTGATTTTCAAGGTCATAGGTCAAAGGTAAAGATCACCGGGTCAAATTTTTTACCACATAACATCCTTGTGAACACTCTAGAATCAACATCCTTCAATGGATTTTGACCAAACTTGGTACGTACTTAGTCCTTAAGAGAATCTGGAACATTATTGATTTTCAAGGTCACCGGGTCAAATTTTTATCGCGTAACATCCTTGTAAACACTCTAGAATCAACATCCTTCAATGGATTTTGACCAAACTTGGTACATACTTAATCCTTAAGAGAATCTGGAACCATATTGATTTTCAAGGTCAAAGGTCAAGGTCACCGGGTCAAATTTTTACCGCGTATCATCCTTGTGAACACTCTAGAATCAACATCCTTCAATGGATTTTGACCAAACTCGGTACATACTTAGTCCTTAAGAAAATCTGGAACCTATTGATTTTCAAGGTCATAGGTCAAGGTCAATGGGTCAAATTTTTAGGCGAGGGGATACGCCACGCTTTGTGTTGCCCTTGTTAAATATGTTATAAGCGATGGTATTTCCCTAACATTTTTACCTTTCCGGTTTGTTGATGTAATCGTTATCACAGATCGTGAACTTTTCTGGAATGTAGGCCAAAGAAATTGTGTTTTAAAATAATTTGAAAATATGATGATTGATCTCTCAGATTCCACCATTTTCTAGAAAATGGATGATTTTGCCGGGAAAATACATACAAGTGCTCTCCATTAGTTACAAAATGGCAGATTACTTTGCATTTCCACTGCTGCTTTAATAACACATATACCCCTTACAGCTCCTTGGTGTAATGAAATGATATTCACAGAGAAGATAGAAAAAGAATTAATTTAACAGAAATAATCAAAATTTATAGCATAAACTAACAGAGAATTAATTTAAACCAGACAGATAAAGGAGATTATCTGGGGGGACTGTCATTATTACAAATAGCATCAACACAAGTGTATTGTTACCATTCTGTGATAATAAATGTGATTGAAATAAACAGAAGTCGGTCATTAATTGTTTTACAAAAATATGGTAAAATGTAGTCGTCTAATATATTGCATTGACAAAAACAAAAACACCAAATTAAATTCACTGGATTAAATATTTTATTATATGGGTAAGCAAGTTCAATGTTTGCATCAAATAATTAAAGGGGCCCGGGTGGCTCAATGAGTTAGGTCGATGGATCTAACAACCCTATAACCAATGTGGCGTGGGTTTGCGCCCGGCTTTGTAAATGACAAAAAAGGGTGCACTCGACTCGCAACAACAAGTGATAAAGTTTACCAGTTCCTTGCCCATGGTCTGTGGTTCTCTCCGGGTACTCCGGCTTCCTCCACCACTAAAGCTGGTCGCCATGATATAGCTGAAATATTGTTGGAAGTGGCGTTAAACACCAAAAATCAATCAATCAATCAACTAATTAATTCTTAATACTTCAAATTCAAACTATTTAAAAAAGCATCGTTTGAAATTTTGCAGACAAAACAATTACACAGAGAAAGTTAAAATACTGTACTTTCTTAATCTGGTTTACTTTTTAAGTTTGGTTCGCCTATGAGAAAATCACGTGATTTATTTACCGCTGACCGGCTTTATGTCACGTTATACGACGCCATTTACCAAAAGGTTAGTAAACAAATATGGGTCAGTGTGTCATTGTTATCGATCTTTTTTCTATGGAACCTTACACATGTGAGCTTGATTAGATGAGGAATATAATTATAAAGGAAACATGCTTACTTTTCAAACATGAAAAACAAATCAAATCTTATCCGATAACTGGACGACTTAATCTCACAAGGGGATATATGTATATTTACCGAACAATATATCATGTATGTCAAGAAGTGGTACTAGAGTGGATCTATGGGCGGTGGATTAGGTTGTCACAGAAACCCATGATGTAATTCAGATGGTCGACACGGCATTACTACATTGTATCACTGAGCCTGAGATTTTAATGCTACTCTGATTCGGTTCTACAATGTAAACAATGTCGATATTTTGTTTATTAATTTATGCATAATTCTTTCTAAAATAACTCGTTTTTTTTATATTTAATGGCGTCATTTAATAGGAGGTGACAAGAAATGGAACACGACTTGTTTTCATCAACTGCTTAATTGGTATGAAGCACGTTCAAAATGCCAGTCAACAGAAACATTTCTGCAGGTATATGCACCATCCAAGAATTTGTGTGACAACAACAAACTGGTAGATCTAAATGACACGTGGCACAACAGATTTATAGTTGAAAAAATTATATGGGAAACAGGTAATCAACATTAATTAAAATTTATTTTGATATTCGATAAATATAGCTTTAACATTTCCCGGTCGTTTCCTCATGCATGACTTATCACCTGGTTTGTAACTAGAATAACACGTTGGGTACCACTAGTAGAAATATAACTGCTTACCCTTCCTGAGCTCACGAGTTCACCCCGGATTTAGTGGGCTTCGTGTTATGTGATCTTCAGTTGTATGTGTATGTTTTAAATATCGTTGTTTGTCCTTTTGCACTTTTTCTTTTGGCCATTGTGTTGTCTGTTCTTCGATATACGGATTCTGATTACCCCTTTGGTATCTCTCGGATTCGTATTTCCTTTCTAATCTCAGATGTCATCCATATCTTATCGTTAGGTCTAATTGTAACACAGTTAGTGGGTATACATTCATGTGCAATTTGCATGAATTTTTTAGTAAACAGATTACAAGATATATCCATGTCAGTCTGATTGTTAATAATACCGCCCCAGTCAGTGTCCCCTACCCTCTGCTTAAATAAGTCATAGTTACCTTTATTGTATAGCCACACATTCCTTTTAAACGAGGTATCATTATGATATCCACAATTAACAACAATATATGTGAGATCATGATCGCTAATAATACGATTTATTGGAATGGTAGTTGACTCAATAACAGTGATTGAGTCAGAAACAAGAATGGGATCCAACAAAGAATACGAATTTGAACCAAATCTGGTTGGGTCACATATTTTATTTTCCAGTCCATACAAATTAATGATGTCAGCTATTTCAGTGGGTAAGTTCCCGAGAAAGTCAATATTGTAATCCCCAAGACTGATAATTTTACTTGAATAATCAAGAGCTGAGCTCACCATCTGGCTGAAATTCCTCCAGAAAAGAGACCCGCCTCAATTTGAGACCTATATATTATATTTAATAAAATGTTACCTACCTTCGATTTTATTTCAAACCACATTGCTTCCATTCCATCTACTTGTAGGTCGGTTCTTGGAACTATATTAATATTGTCTTTGAAATACATCATTATACCCCCTCCATACGCATTTCTATCCAATCTGAATGGATTGGAATTAAAACCGGGAATTACTAAATTATTGGTTGGAACCCGTTGATCTAAGTGAGTTTCAGTAAAGCAAACTATATCAAAATCCTCAACAATATGTACAATGTCATCAATTTTGTTTCTCAAACTTCTTATATTGAGGTGACATATATTAATTGATGATTGAAGTGTACGAGTTGTGTCCCCTTGCGTAGGCCCAGGATTTTGCTCAATATCCCCGGACAGTAATAAACATAATTTTATAAAACAGATAATCAAAGCTATATTAATGACATTGCCGTGAAAAAAAACGATATGATTCTAAAATAAAATACTGACAATATCTTACCAACAAATAGAGTACACCCAAACTATTAAATGTTTTACAGAATATATAATTAACAGCTGATGGATTTGTCTTTATATAAAATAGTCCTATTGCCACCCTATGACTGATGATGTCACTACCCATTGTCAACAAAAACAAAATCACGTGTAGGTGGGAGGATGGCAATAGTACATAAACAGCAAATCATACAACATACATCTGTTAGTGACGACAACAACTTGATTAACGAAAAATATAAAATAAAAAACAATACAATGATCATGAAAAAAATGTGCGACATGTAGGATGGATTTAAATTGTGTTTAATAAATGGATATACAACGACCATCAGGAAGGGTCAAACATGATTAATAATAGAAGTGTATCCGAACAGGCAATTTTTGTGGAACATAGTTATAAACTTTGTAAATAAACAATTGAGATGTTTGTGGAAAAGTAATTTAATTTTAATAGAGGACAATCAATGTGAAGAACAATGGAATTGACGTAAGATATATGAACAACCATCGGGTTCTTGTACAAGAGAGAAGCTGAATTTAACAAGAATTGAAGCATTTATCACCACTTATCATACATACAGGTGAGAGATCAAATGTGAATGTCTAGGTTTAGTATAGTGGGCAAGATAAATATGCACAATTTTAAGATGAAGTCTATCGTCTCAATAATATGACATACAAAAACAAAAACAGAAAAAA
>MJUT01030028.1:29448-40927 GCA_002080005.1 Gigantidas platifrons | reverse complement strand
CACACCTGTGATAGAGCACAATTAAGACACAGGCAGACATTTTGCTTAACTTATATATTTTCAACTGGAAACCTAATTTGGAACACATATACTAATATTCTGTTTATTTACTAAAGGTCAGTTATCTTTCTGTTTTCTTATTTTCCATTTCTAATTTTTACTTTAGTCTGAAATTGTGAGAATGCACATATTGAGATTTGAAGTATGAATCTTGAGTATAAATGTTTTATAATTTCATTTAGAATTAGAATGAGAGTAATATTATCATGGTTATCCTTTTATAATTTTACTAGTGTTGAATTCAGTGGACTTTGATATATAATTTATATATCTGATTAATTTATTCAAGATGATGATTTTGTTATAATTAATATGTTCTTAAGTCATTTTGACTTACCACTGCCCTTTTATATTATTCAGGAATTTATGATGTAGATTTATAGAGAGATCCTAGAGTGATCAAGTAGCTGGTGCCCTTGTACCATATAATAGGGTAAGCTTTGTATTTGTTTGTTTATTTTATTTTATTGTTTATTTGTTTGCATGTTTGTGTATTCAGTTAATTGTGTTAACTGAATGTATTAGTGTTTTTTTTTTATCTGTGTCATATATTCTATATGTTTTGTTTGAGTGTATAAACTATGCTGAAACTAATTCAGAGGTGAGGTGACGCAATTGTTTTAAAGTTGCAATTATTTTGTTATTTATCACTGACAGAATGATTTACTTTAATGTATGCTTATTAGAAGAGTAAGCTATATTGTGGTATTTTTCTTATAGAAAATAACTTATGGAAAAGTGTTTTATTTTATATTTCTTTGACAAATCGTAGAGAATTATCTCCCTTTGATTTTGTATTGTCTTATGTAATCGTCTTGTAGTTGTCATGTATTTATGTTTATTATTTGTGTATTTGTAGGGTTACTATTTATATATTCCAAATAAATGAATCGAACCCAAGTTGGACTTATTTCATATTTAAGCCCTGCTACATATATACATTTAGATATATCGAATAATACAAAACAAATTGTTAATTATACACCCTTTCACGAGAGGGACTCATACATACATGTATCTAATCTTATTAGTAACCAATTTTATATCGCTTGTATGATATATTTTGACTTTATATGTACTTTCATCTTGTTAATGTTGTCTGGCGATATCGAATCAAATCCTGGACTATCGTCTCAGTCCACTTCAATATCATCAGGCTCGTCAATATCAGATCCATTCTTAGACGAATTTGATGAATGCATTACCCAGTTTACCTCGTTCATGCATCTTAATGTCCAAAGCCTTGTCCCTAAAATTGATTTATTAAATGTAGAGCTTCAAAAATTTGATATTCTGTGTTTTACAGAAACGTGGTTAAATACTAATGTTGCGAATCAAGATATTTCTCTCAATAATTATCAATCACCGTTTAGAAAAGACCGTGTGGATAGGCTAGGGGGAGGTGTAGCAATTTATGTGAAAAACGAATACCATGTGGTCCATCGTAATGACTTGGAGGTCCTTGGAGTAGAATGTGTCTGGGTTGAAATCAAGATTAACAAGAATCACCCTGTATTAATAGGGACCTTTTATAGACCACCCTATTCTTTAAATTATACTTTCGATCTAATCGAACATTCTATAGATTTAGCTGTGGACACAGGTGTAAATACAATTGTAGTGTTAGGTGACTTTAATGAAGATCAATTAAAGCCCCAGAACAATAAAATGTCCAATATATTTGTTAAATACTATATGATTCAATTTATTAACGAACCGACTCATTTCACGGAGAACTCTAGTTCATATATTGATTTAATCTCGTCTACCGATCCGAATGTCATTGATCTTATACATGTTGGCCAACCATTCCTTAATGTAAATGTCCGATATCACTGTCCTATATATGGTATATTTAAAGTCCCTAAAAAATGCATACATGTCTTAAGAGACGAATATGGTTATATGATCGTGGAAACTATAATCAATATCGTGAAAAATTGCAGCGTGTCGACTGGGATGAACTTATTAATTCTGGAAATAGCTTAGATGATTTATGCGAGTCATTCTCAAATATAATATTACAAGCAGCAGGTGAATCAATTCCTAACAAAATAATAACAGTACGAAAGACCGACCCTCCGTGGATGAATGGTGCTATCCGTAGAGCCATTAGGAAACAGAACCGGCTTAAAAGACAAGCGAAAAAATCAAATCTTCCAGTTCATTGGGCAAACTTCAGAAAATTCCGGAACAAAACTATTAACATAATTCGTAGACAAAAAGAACTTTATTTTGATAACTTAATAGCCAAATTGAAATCGCGTCAAACCAGTGTAAGAGACTCGTGGAAATCCGCGTCACAACTTGTTGGGCGAAACTCAAACAATTTTGTCATCCCCCCTCTAAATTGTTCTAATAATATTGCTTACGATGATGTAGGAAAGGCCGAAGCTTTTAATACCTTTTTTTCGTCTCAATCAAATATTGATGATACTAACAAATTAGTACCAGCAGACGTTACACCGCCACTGAGATGTCTGGATCGTATTGTTCTTCGGCAGTATCAAGTTCAAGATGTACTAAGACTTCTTAATACTAACAAGGCATCGGGTCCAGATGCTATTCATGCCAAACTGCTAAAAGTGGCATACGATATTATTTCTAAGCCATTGTGTGCTATTTTTAACATTAGTCTGATAACTAAACATTTTCCAAATAAATGGAAACTGGCAAACGTCACCCCTGTCCACAAAAAAGAGGATAAAAACATAATTGGAAATTATCGACCCATTTCTTTGCTCCCTATTCCTAGTAAAGTCTTCGAAAAATGTATTTACAAACATATTTTTAATTTTATCAGGGACTTAATCACAGAACATCAGTCTGGGTTTACAATAAATGACTCGACTAGGAATCAACTTCTGTATATTGCGAATATGTTTAGTAAAGCTCTGGATGAGGGAAAGGAAATAAGAGTAATCTTTTTTGATATTAGCAAAGCCTTTGATAGAGTATGGCATAGGGGTCTTCTTTTCAAATTAAAAAAAAAATGGGAATTGTTGGGGATTTACTTTCATGGTTTAAAGATTATTTAACCAATAGGAAACAAAGAGTTGTTATAAATGGGAAAGAATCGTCTTGGAAAACTGTTGATGCAGGTGTTCCACAAGGGTCCATCTGAGGCCCCTTATTATTTCTATATTTATCAATGATATCGTTGACGAAGTAAATTGTCCTATCAAACTTTTCGCAGATGACACCAGTATTTATGCAATCCTCGATAACCCATTAATTACTTCTCTTTCTTTAAATTCAAATTTACAAAAGGTTCAAAACTGGTCAAACAGATGGTTGGTTAATTTCAATCCCAAGAAGACCGAATCGATGATTATTTCGCGAAAGGTCGAGCCTCAATTCCATCCTCCACTTTATTTTAACAAAGTTCCCATAAAAAATGTAACTTCACATAAACATCTTGGTCTCACTTTTTCTAATGATGGATCTTGGACCACACATATTAACGAAATTATAACAAAGGCGTCTTCTAGATTAAATATTATTCGTAAGCTGAAATTTATAGTAGACCGTAAATCGCTTGAGCATATGTACTTCAGTTATGTCCGCCCTATTCTAGAATATGCGGATGTGATCTGGGATAACTGTCCAAATTATATGAAGGAAAAACTTAAACACATTAACTATGAAGCCGCACGTATAATAAATAACTGGAGCTACAAAATTGACAAGTATACGTATACTTTTACAAGAATGTGGATGGGAAACCTTAGAGGAACGACGAAACAAACATAAGATTTTATTATTTCACAAAATGGTTAACAAAACAGTTCCCGAATATTTATCCAATTTAGTTCCATCCTCTTTCGGACAAACTCATCAATGTAGCACTCGGAACAATACTAATCTAGTTCATGTACATTCTCGTACAGCTTATTATAATAATAGCTTTTTACCTTCAACCGTTCGACTCTGGAACGAACTTCCAGCGAATATCAAAACTAATGTTTCAGTCAATTCCATGAAATTATTTAAAAAAAAACACAATAAATCCTGTCCCATCTTACTTCTATGCAGGTTCTAGAATTGGTCAAATACTACATACTAGAATTCGAACTGAGAGTAGTGCGCTTAAAGATCATCTTTATAAGAAAAATATCGAAGCTAATCCCTACTGTAGTTGTAAACTGGTAGAAACGTCCGAGCATTTTTTACTACAATGTTCTCTGTATGAAAGGTAAAGAAATGATTTATTTGTTAACCTGTCTTGTCATTTGAATATTAATAATCTACTCTTTGGTGACTCTAACCTCAAGATTTTATAATAAAATCTAAACGTTTTACACCATAGAATATAAATTAATCTTGCTTTTACTTGTTGCATAATATTAGATTTGTCATTTTATTGTTCATTGTACAAATTGTCACCCCTTCACTTTGATATGTTTATTTAAACAAATGTGTGTATTATTAATGTGCATGTTTCATATCCATCTTATATGTATTTTTCTTTTCTTTTCTTTTTTGTATCTAGGAGAAGAATTTATATAAGTGCTGCGTCGCTTGTTTTCTGATCCCTATGTATGTACTATTGTTATAACTAATGCAATTTATTCAATAAATATTGTTTACACTAACAACAACAATTCTAAGACTACAAATAATATTTGAACAACAACAATTCCAAAACTACAAATAATATTTGAACGACAACAATTCTAAAACTACAAATAATATTTGAACAACAACAATTCTAAAACTACAAATAATGATTGAACAATAATTCTAAAACTACTCAAACAACTTTTTATTATTTTACTATATTTTTTAATTATTTAAAGCAAAATTTTAAAAACTGAAACCATTTCTCTTTCAATTTCATTTTTCTTTCAATATTTATTAACTCACAAACCTAGGTTTGAATTGTTTAAAATTAAAGAATTGGATTAAAATATCTTAGATTTTTTTTGCAATTTTTAAAAGAAATATATTTTAATTTTAATATAATTCAAATGGTTAAGTGAACATTATGTAATTTATAAGTTATCATACCTGTAAATTCTACAAGTTAAGAATAAACAATACTAACACTATAATTGATGAATAAAATACTAGAACAATACTAATACTACAAATACTGAATGAACAATAAGATTTCTAAGTGTTGTTCAAAATCTCGACTAGAGCTTGAACTGGAACAATTTCAAAAATGTTTAAAATTCAAGAATTATAATCTTGGATTATGCCATTGGTGTTTTCTACTGCAATATTAGAAGGTATTTTAATTCATTCTATGTCTCTTTTCATCACAAGATTTCTAATAGTGTTGTTGAAAATCTTGACTCGAGCTTGGACTGGAACAATTTCAAAAAATTGTTCCATGAGCCTGTTCTTATCAAATGACATTTCAAATTGTGTTCCTCTGCTTTCGAAAATCTTTTTTATTTACGGCAAGAAAATAGCAACCTTGGCTCCCGATTTATCAGCCTTTTCAAAATATACACTTGCTCTCAGGTATGTATGGCTTACAGAAGCAGTAAATTGGCCTTTGCAAGTTTTGCATTTCATCAGATATTTTCCATTTTCTTCGATTGTAATCAGTTTTGTGTTGTTGCACCCTTTGATATGACCAGAAAGATAGGGATCCATGTCAAATACAGCAGTGATAGAGCCAGCTTCCAAACTGTCATTATTTTCAGAGTTATCTTCTTTTTCTTCACCATTTTCTTTCTCGGAGGACACAGAATCCAAATCATCATCATGACTTATTATCTACAATATAAGGAGATACATTTATTTGTCTACAATATAAAGAGATGAATTTATTTATGTAACAATGCATATAAGACATATACGTTGACTGTGGGATGTAGAATAGCAATCAAAGTGCTGTTCCTTGCTTATTTAACTTTGTGTTATATGGGATTATATCTCATGTTAATTAACGTCCATTTCCCTTTGTATTTAATATACATTGTAGTAAAATGCATCATAGATTCTGAATTAAATTTAGTAATTATTTATTTTAATTTATGCAGTTACCTTTTCCATCTATGGATTCACTTCTGGGAACTAAAGTGTAATCACTCAACTGGATACTTTTGTTTATTTGAAAATTGAAACACTGATTGTATATAGGTATTTCCCATCAAATCAGATGTATATACTGTACTTCCTTCTAGACAAACATCTCATTATATATTTCTTTTTTTTTGTTGTGATTTGTTTCGTGCATTTTTTCTGATATTTTGGTCACATTTTCTGTATTTATCAACAGCAGCCAAAACAAACATCAGGATCTTCTAGTAGTCAATACAGCCACATTTTCTCACCAACTAATCTTATTTACATGTATATTTATAATATTTGTTTATAATACAGTCGAACCTTGATATATGAAAGTTAAAGGGATTGGTCAAAGATTTTACTTTGAATTAACCTAGTATTCGAGCTATCCGAGATAAAGTATATTACTGCTACAAACGGACCTTACTTTCATTTCCAATTATCGAGGAAAACGACTTATTTGAATTTGAGATACATGTAATAATTTATACCTCTAATGTAGACGACTGTGTAGTGGTCAGTTTCTTTTCACCGTTGAACAATTTGACGTTACATTTGGAAATTTTAGCAAGCTGTCCCACCTTTAATGTCGAGACCATTTTATCCCACAATGCAACACACACATTGTCCTTCTTATCTTTAATATAAACATCCTGAAAGTCCAAAGTATCATCTCCAAACTCTTTAGTAGTTGGCTCATTTATCTGAAATTCCAACAATATTTATCAATTATAACATTTCTAAATTATATAATATAACCCCGGTACAATGTACAGTGAAACCTGTCTAAACCGAACTCGTTGTTCGCAATCAACAGATTTTCGGATTAGACAGGTTAATTTTACTAAAAATCTGAAGCATTAGAAGTCCAATTTAAGCAGGTTTCCGGATTGATAAGGGTCTGATATAGACAGGTTTTACTGTATAATAAAATACAGGAAGAAAGCTGGTAGAACTAACAGATGCTCCCGAATTCTGAAAGTCATATGTTTAATATTGTTTCATCTGTTATAGAAATATTTTGGTATTTTTAACATTTCCAAGGTGCATAACTTTAGAACGATGAAAGGCATCAAGGTCAAATTGGAACTTGACCTGTAATTTGTTACAATAATTAACCATACCAGAAGGCAACTCAAGATATCATCTGTTAAATATTTCTGTAGTTTTAAAATTATCAAGGGGTGCAACTTTAGAATGGTAAAAGGCATCAATGTAAAAATAGAATATGACCTATATTTTGTCATAATAAGCAATTATATCACATACTGACAGACTGATTTATCCGTTCATGAAGCATTGCAGTATTTTTACTATTTTCAAGGGGCATAAGTCTAAAACAGTAAAGGGCATAAAGGTCAAAAAGCATCAATCAAATCTTACCTTTATTACCTTTCCTTTCACTCCTGTTAAGGTTTTGACGGGTGAATGTAGCACCATAGATATGTCCATGCTTGGTTCTCCTGGAAGCTTCGGTGCATTTTCTTTAATTTCCTGGGGTATGGTGTATCCTTTACAAATAGCAACTTGGGATCTCTCAGTCACAGCAATGTAAGATTGCTTTATCATTATGTTCATCAGAATGACGCCCATGTCTTTGATAAATTTTGGTTTTTCGTTCTCCTTGTAGACGGTACAGGAGATAGACCCCGTTTCATCACCGAGAATGCAGAAGAATTTAGCTTTCGCCCTCCCTTGAGCTGGTTCAAGTTCTCCAATATCCAAGACTGTAGCTTTTATACAAGGATTATGAGGGATATCCTTGCTGTTTGGGGAGATGCTTTTTATTTTCTCTATTTTCAGCATGTTGTCTGCAAAAATATGTACATCAATGTATAAGTTAATATACAACTGGTAACAAACATAAATTTATTCTCTCAATTTTCTTTACATTAAAATTTTTTAAGGAAAATCTTAAAAACTATTGTATATTTTGAAACTAAATTCATATATATATATACACTAACAAACAATGCAAACTGGTACACTGCAGTATAAATTTAACATTTTAACATGATTAATAACTGTGACAATTATAAATGTGACAGCGGTTAACATGCATTTAAGAAAACTTCACACCAAACAATTTATTTTTTAAAACCTTCAGCAATACTTCTTAGTCTAGCATATTCTTCCACAACATCGAGAAAGGGTTTAACTTTATCAGGGTTTAATGCAGTAAGAAACAGTCCGTCTAAAGTTCTTAGCCTACTTAAAGCGACATATGACATTGATCGCTCAAAAACATCATTACCAATGGAAACAACTGCCTGATCTAACGAAGCACCTTGAACCTTATGTATAGTGCACGCCCATGATGGTGTAAGAGGAAATTGTTCCATTATAATAGATCTTCCTTTGTAATGGTATTCTTGACAAATTGGTTCAATTGGTACAGAGCTGTTTTTAGACTGGTCTTGTAAAATTTTACCAATATCTTTATCATCAAAGTTAACATAAATGCAGCATGGTTCACCTGTTTGATCATTAAAAGACACATTTTGAACATATCCCATTGCTCAATTTACCAGACCTTCTTTAGTAAAAATATTTCTTATTAACATTATCCTAGTTTGTTTTGAGAAAGTAAGAATTTGGGGTAATCCGCCTGCATCTCTATCATCTTCTGGTATTAAATCATCTGTGACATTACCATCTTTGAGAAAAGTAATGATAAGCTTTACCTGAAAATGTTGGTTCATTAATACATTTTTTGATCTTTTTATTATGAGATTTTACTTGCTTATTTGTAGGAAACAAATGCAATACATTAACAGGATTAATTGGTAACGGATGAATTAATCTACTACTTAATGTTTTAATATCGCCTTTGTTTAAAGCCCCAACACGTGCTCTGTTTAATAAATTTGCATGCATATTGTCATTTATCGGTCTTACATTTTCATCAAGAAAAAATGGTGTAAACAATTTCTATAGTTCCTTATTTTTAAATGAATAATGACCGCGAACTGGTCTTAATTGATAAAAATCTCAAACGACTATCATATTTACGTTGCCAAAAGGGTTATTACAATTCTTTATTGTAGAAAGCCTTCTGTGAATATATTCTAATGTTTTTGCACTGACCATTGATATTTCATCAATTATAAAAGTATGAATATTGTTATAAATTTGTCTCAACATTTTCAATACTTTAGCAGATACTTCTAAATATTTAGCTTCTTTTCCATGTTGTACTAGCATTCTTAAGGAATTATGCAGTGTTTTGCCATTTATATTTTTTGCAGCCGTTCCAGTTGGAGCACAAATCATAACGGGATCAACTCCAGAAACATTTGACGTACAACAACGTAGCCATTCAATTATAATTTTAATTAATACCTTTCCACTCTTCTACGCTTTTTACGCATACCCTTTTCCCCCTCACTTACGCTTTTTACGCATACCTCTTTCCCCCTCACTTACGCATTCTACGCATTCTGTTACATACTTTCTTTCAACATAAATACCGAAGAATTATGTCGGTATGTTGCAAAAGTTGTATCAGTTAACGAAAATACAGATTCCAAACTTTCTATTTTCAAAATAGGAAAATCAGAGTGTGATATAAATAACGTTTAATATCTATGAATATTCACGAATAATTTAATTTGATTTGAATATTTCAATCTGATTGGCTAATCCGCCGGGGGAAATTTTGGCTATACTCGATAACATGGGTTGGTATTGTGACGTCACCAACGTGTTCATCCGCCAACGACAAATTCAAATAGTCACATGTAATAATCGTAATTAAAATCGAGAAATGATTAAATTTTGTTGTAAAAATTAAATTATAAGGAATATTTGAAATTGTTGAACAGGTTATACTTGCATAACCTGGTTTGGGTCAGTTTACGCTTTTCATAATTTTCATATATCGTATAACCTGTTCAACAATTTCAAATATTCCTTAAGTGTGTGTCATGTGCAAACTCCGGACAGTTCTCGTATCCGCTACCGAACACGGTTCATCCGCTGGATACAGTCACTGCCACCGGCTTTGCCAAAATTTTCCTGATTTGGTACACATGCGCTGTGATTTAATAGGGATTCATTCGCCAAAATAGATGATTGTTTATGAAAATGTTTTACATCTTATGATGTTGCAAAATTATAATTAAACATGTATTTAACTTAAAACACATGTTTTGTCATGGGTTTGATCAATAACAGATCAATATTTATAAGGATTAATTTTAAAGTAGTGATTAGGCCTCCGATTCCCACAATAAACAAACATAGCACTGAAAGAAATCGTCGTTTCCAAACATAAACCAAACATACACTAAATCGAAGCATTACACTATTTAACTGGTTTAGAAAAATTCAGTGTGATATTGAATTCATCAGTGGGTTATAGGAAAAGTTTGGTATACTAAATATTTCGGTTCATTCATGAAGTGGTAATCAATTTATGAAGCCTTGAAAAGTTGATTGGCTTGAAGGAAAAGGCTTGTTCCCTAGTAATAACGCCTCTCAATATTATACAAACCGACCATGGCTTCCTTGGGGAATAGGCGAAGATAAAAATGGTACAATGTTGAAATATGCTCAAGGGTTTTAGGCGTAACTGCTCTATATTTCTCATGGCTTTTTGGAAGGAAGGGTGTAGAATAAAGTCTTGTCTATCAGATGATCTATATATTTTCTGAAGAATATGGCAATGATTCCCTAATTAATTGCATTTTTCTGAAAAGTATATGTTGGCCATTGTATTTTTGGATACATGACTACCTAAAGATTTAACAGGCATATACATGTAATCTTGTACCCGTATGAATGTAATGCTTAGTTATTTTTTCCATAATTTACAAATTTGTTCTGATGTTACCTCTCTCTTGTATCTTTTGTTTATTTAAATTTTCAAATTTAACCTTTTACACTTGGTAGAAAATTCTGATATTAATTTTATATATCCACTGGTGCAAGAATTATACTCTCATAATGTGGAAGTCAAATTAACTGTCATTAAACTGCGTTCAATGGCATTCAAACTGAACATGTTGCTTTGCTGTGTGCTTTCATATATATGTGCAATGCTTTATTAACACTAACATTATAATTCTTGCTGTTGTATATATGTGTTTACATTTTGAAAAGCGTCTGTTGTATAAAGTATTACATCTAGTTATAAGCTAGAAGATGTTAGTTCAAGTCTAACCAGAAGCAGGAAAAAGGTGTTGCTTTGCAGTGCACTTTCATATATAGCTTAACACTAAATAACATTGACATACTTTCTCTTGTGTTTCATATGTTGAAGAGCTTCTGTTGCATAAATGTTATATATGTACAATTTATTGTCAAAAAATATACAATTTATTTGTACATGTACTTGCTTTAGAAATGTGGAGAAAAGTAAGTCCAAAGTTAATTTAAGGTTCTTTTTTTTAAT
>MJUT01030028.1:3518-20414 GCA_002080005.1 Gigantidas platifrons | reverse complement strand
TTTTTTTTATTTTGTTCCTTTAATGAAATTTTCTTCATGAAAACTGAGATAGTGAATACACATTTTTTTTTTATATAAGTCCCACTTGTATTTTGTACAAATAAAATGTACATCTGTCTATTTTAACATGAATTTCCATGCAACATTTTCGAAGCAATTTTTGATAAAACAATATGTTTTAGTGCTATCAGGGAAGCTTTACAAAGTATATGTGTAATGCATTCATTACATTATGAACATGTATTAACATTCTGGTGTAATGTAACATACCTGTACATATCTGTGATAATATGTTTAATTATTTTTTTTTCTCTTTACATCATTATTGTGTACACACTTGTTAAATTGGTATGACATTTATGATACATGCAGCAAACATTTCTGGAATAATGCTATTTTTTCATGTAGTTGCCACCAAAACATATACATGTATGTATAAAGATAATTTTTAAATTGCATTTTATTTAAGCTTTTTGCACACCTACATGATCAACTATTTCTGGAAAAGATATATAATATAGTTATTAATTTTAGTTCTTCATTTTCTTTCTCTATAACTTAAGGTCCTTTTTTATTCTACAGGTGTGACTATGTGGTCTAAGTAGATCATGAAGCGTTTTAAATGCCACTTCTGAAAGTTGATATTGATTGTGATTCGGTGTACAATCATATTGCATAGGATCATAAAACAAAAAGTTATTTTAAAGATATCACAATGATTTAACATGGAACAAGTTGGTCTTGGACTTGGACACTACAATATTTGTAGTCATGATCAAATGTAAGCATACGTAAAGAAAAGAGAGTAACATTTATGACTGCTGAGAATTAAGATAAATAGAAAGTTTCAAATGTAATAGTAGAAGATAACACATTCCAGTTTATTGATTTATGACAATAAAAATGATAGTTGATGAATGTGACAAATATGAACTACTAGATATTACAGACACTTTTAGTTTAAAGACAGCTGGGTCATATCCAAAATTGTCTCTGGCAGGGAAGGGGGATGTGGAAGTCTAAGGGGGTCCGGATTAATCAACCCAATTCAATGTTGTTTTTTTTACCACTTTCAACATATACATTGAAAATTCTAGGTTTGGGGAGGGGTGTGTGGGGTCCGAACCTCCTGATCCCTGCTGGATCCACCATTGTACAGTATACATTTTAAAATTTTTATCCATTATAAAATGGCAATTCCATATTATACCAATTCTCTAGGCTATATAAGAAGCAAACAACTTGTAAACAATATCCAAAGCATGGCGAGAAAAAAAAGGAAACTATTTGGTTATGTAAAATGCAGTAAACAGTTTTATCTGTCAGAGACCATCCTGCAGTTCTTGAAGTCAATATTGTTGAGGAAGTAATAAAAAGATCTTGCTATTCTCAAATTAGTCATACAATATCATTTCATGGATACATATAAGAACCATAAATAATGATTTTCAACTTTTAGATCACTGTCTGCCTGAGTCCATCCACACACCCACCTTTATGTTGACTTGTACTATTAAGATAATAACCTAAGAATCTCTTTGAATACCAGCAAGGTCCAATATGTTCTGTCAGTTTTCTAATTATATGTTAACTCATGATTATTGTTTGTCAGTATGTCATAATTTATGTCATATGACCAACCCTAAGGCAACTGGCTGAGGCAAAAAATATGT
This sequence comes from Gigantidas platifrons, assembly GCA_002080005.1. NCBI lineage: Eukaryota > Metazoa > Mollusca > Bivalvia > Mytilida > Modiolidae > Gigantidas > Gigantidas platifrons. The sequence goes on along the minus strand of MJUT01030028.1, from coordinate 18,741 downwards.
GAAGTTTCCAGTAACATGATAAAATGTTTTTAGTATAGCAAGTTGGTACACAACAGGTGTGAAAAGTAGTTTTACAATGGAAAATACTGAAATGTAGAATAAATGTTCACCAGGCACCATCCAATTCATAAAAAAATAAAAATGAAAGATTTGTAAAGTAAACTTAGCTATTTAAATCCTTGCAAAACTATATTTAGATCCACATAAAATATTCAGAATGCTACTTTTTTTCACCTTCAGTATTGGGGCCGTTGTGGTCCTGATCGTATGGTACTTGGATTTACAACTACCCGTGCAATCAGTGTCTACCACCACTAAAGTTGTGAGTTGGAACCCCTGGTATTCTGATTTCCTCCACTAATAAAACTGATCGCCACGATATAACAGAAATAGTGTTGAAAGTGGCGTTAAACACTACAAACTAAACCACCTTCAGTGTTATATACTTGATAAAAAGTTAAATGGTCCGTCCTAAATGAAATAACGGTATTCATATCTGATTAGTTAAATCTTTTCCGATTGTCATTTATTCAAATTGAAGAATTTGCCATATTTTCTAATAACTATTCCGAATACCGCGGTAGGTACGGTACTTCAGGTTTCAGTTAACCTTCGATCATTTTGAAATAACAGTAAATCCTCTTAGATAATGTATGTAGTGTCGGCGCGTCGAGTGGTTGATTGTGTTTGAGAAAAGAATGAAAATATCGCATCTTCTGTTTGATTTATGTTTCTATGAAAAATTACGTTGACTGGTCATGTATCCTTGATATTTGCTGCATAATTTAAAAAAGAACGAATCTAATTATTTAAAGTCGGTTTTAAGAGCTTTGTGTAGCTCATGTTATTTGTTATATGTATATATGTGCCGACTTTAAATAAAATTTACTTACTTACTTAATTAATTTAGCAAGATATTTTTTTTTGTTCGAGGAACCGTAAAAAGAACAATTTTCGTACAAGTGAAAAACCGAGTACAATGATAAATTCCTTTTATTAAGCTCGGAATATAAAGAAAACTTATAGCAATGCTCGCCAAAGTCGTTCCTGCCTTTTTTCCTGGTGAGAAATTGTGCGCACTAATTTATTTTCCCACCTTCCGATGTTTGATCATGCTCCCAGTATTCCTCAATTAAAACCGGACACTTATGCAACGTTTGACTTGCGGTACGTAACGGAAAGCGCGGAAATAGGGGTGTATAACGTCAAAGACGTTAATAAAAAGACCACATTCAGCTCCGGAGTACAAGAGTGGGAAAGTGTTAAGAAAGATTTGCTAACGCCGGCACCTCCTGTGATAAAGATACACTTTTGTGAATATGAACCATCAGGCTTTTTAGACTGATAATGCGACATTAAAAAAATCATTACTGTTTTTTGGCAGTTTGTCATTTTGTTCATTTGTAATATTAAATTATCTTTTGAGATCGTGCATACACTCAATTAGTGCAAATTTGTATCATCAGAGAGATTATTATGCAATGTAAAATATTCAGACGTTACATTACTTTGTGATCATGTGAACGATATGTCTGCTTCGTTTTCGCATTCTATGGAGCAATCAATTTCTGCAGTTGCTGGTGTAAGTGATGCTTCTAACTCGATTCTCGAACACCGTATGAAACGAACAGCATTTTCTATTTCATCAATTATTGAAAAGGATTGGAGAAATTCTAAGGACATATATTGTTGTTTAGCTATAAATGCTTCTCTAGCACTTTTAAATTGCCCATTTCCAGTACTTAAGATGTTGTTTTCTTGCCTATGAGGTAAAAAAACTTAGTAATAAGCTATAAAAATATGCATCTGTAGCAATTGATAGTTTTGACATGCATAAAATCAAAGACTTCTCTCTTTTACGCATATAAATATTAGAAAAGGGACTAAGTAGTTGAATTCGGATATTAGCTCTTGGTGATAATTGAATAGGCTTTTCACATTTTACAAACCACATAGCAAATTCATAAAAACAGGTATCTTCATAAGATAATGGCCTGGACCTATAATAATCCAAAATAATATTGTAACAAAATATATCTGTGCTATTTTCAGGCAATTCATCTCTATCTTTTTTAGGTTTTAGTACCCTATATCTCAATTCAGGAGGTTTTGTATTTAATGATACTACAGTTCTACTGCTATGTATTAAATGTAAATCACTTAGTCTGTAAGCAGCTTCTTGGGCAATCAATCTTCTATTTTTTAGTACACAACAACCTATTTTTATTAATCTGTTTCTTTAAGGTGTGTTCTGTGGTATATTGGTATATTGGTTATTAATTGTGATAAAGCTTGTTTCAGGTCTTCAGGTTCAGATTTGAAACCATTTATACCAAATGGAAATAAATGAGGAAATGCAACTTCTTCACCATTTATTAGGTCGTAAGCACTTACTGGCTCTTTACATTTTGGCAATTTTAAATGAGGAGTTTTACTGTTAATTAAATCTGCAATATCAACATCTGGAGGTGCGTAATCAATGGGGATTGCTGAAAATTCATCAATATTAGAAATTAAAATATCGTTTTCCTCTGTTGTGTCTTTTGACAAATAGTTTTGATCAAAATTTAAAATAACATCTTCATAAGCAATCTTATTTTTCTTTAACCAATGTAAGACATGAAATACTTTTTGTTGACGAATCAAGTGAGTAAGCTTGACATCATTATTTTCTCCGTAAGACATTGTAAATATATTTGATTCTGAAATTTTGCGCGGTAAAAGATTAACGTTAGTTTCTAGTGAAACAGGAAAATCTATTGCCATGCCCTTTTCAGCAAACTGACCTCCGGGTAAAATTATAACCGTTAAAAAATATATGAATTCTACTTATAAGACGTTTCTCCATTAAGGTAATCTTTTTCAAGCATTCTGGTATTTCTCCAGGATGAAGATTATTTCCATAAACACTGATACATGGCAAATCATTTTTTTTAAGGTTTGGTCAAACAATAATTACATACTTCATCATTTACACATACTTTAGCTTTTCTTGATGCATTGGTTTCTTTAGTTATAAATTGTACCTGTTCATAAAACAAAAATGTATAGCAACACTGACATTTAAATAAAGGCTGCATTTCAATTTCATACCTATACAACTTGTTTTGCATATTAAAGATGGTATTATTAGCATTGTTCTCTACTGAAGGTGAATAGTACAGTGACGAATCGAGAAAAGACGCTTATTTTTCGAGTTTAATGTACCGGAATACCACACGGCTGAAATTTACCCAGATGAAAGAGTATACATCAAAGTACCATTTTAACCCTGTCGTCGCGTTTTCTCATGGTGCAGTTTTTTAGGAGAGCATGACATTTGGGGGTAATCGCATTTTCACATTTCTAAGTATGTCTACTTTGCGATACTGTTTTTTTTAATATTTGACAAAAATGAAAACTCTTTTCTGATTAAATTGAGACTACTATATCGTATCTTTCATTTTAAATAACAAGGTAAATAAAGAACAGAAAATTAGCAGTTAGAATTAAGATTATTCTCTGAGGGTCAATTTTAGTGACCTTCCACCACCTTTCAATTCCATTTAAAATTGTTCCACGCTATTCACGAGGAAAATATAATTCGCTATGAATTGAAACTTTATTTGTATTATTATGTGTGTTAAATTTGTCAATAAAAACTTGAAATTAAACGTTTATCACCTTTTTTAAAAACTTTACTAGCATTCTGTAAATTTGATACGTACTGAGCATGGTGTCGCTCCCCTGTCTAACACACCCCTGATTACATTGAGTGCAATGCGTGTCGTTTAAAATGAAATTACTATGAAATTAACTTGTCTCTCAATGAAATAATTGATGTGCTTATTACAAGAATACAGTTTAATATCTCATTTTATTGTGATGGTTTTAGTGTAGGAGTTATTTAAAGGATAATATCAGTTGTTGAAAATAAGCTCCTATAAGGCACAAATAATACAATGACCAAGTCGGAATACTTTTTAATCCGGAAAATGTGCAGTCCCGTTAAATTTGCCCACTCTTTGCCGAAAAAATGTCGAAACACAAGCATTTGGGAATTATGTGTCATTTGTCAAATAAACACACCCGACAGTTTGTCCTGCGCTACAGAGAAGGGAAGAGATACTCTGTTTGATGCGATCAACAAGCGACAAGATGATGTTTATCGTCGCCTGTATGACGGATTTAATTCTTTGAGCTTGGTTCCTTTAAATGAAATAAAATATCATAGGTCTTGTTATATGATTTGATTTGATTTTTGGTGTTTAACGCCACTTTCAACAATATTTCAGCTATATCATGGCGACCAGTTTTAGTGGTGGAGGAAGCCGGAGTACCCGGAGAGAACCACCGACCATGGGCAAGCAAGTGGTAAACTTTATCACTTGCGGTTGCGAGTCGAGTGCACCCTTTTTTGTAATTTACAAAGCCGGGCGCGAACCCACGCTGTATTGGTGATAGGCTTGTATGAGTTGTTAGATCCAGCGACCTAACTCATTGAGCCACCCGGGCCCCTGGTCTTGTTATAAAGCCTATACAAGTAAAAGAAATTTACAACGGTTTATCAACGATGTTCCAGAATGTAGCAACACTAGTAAAGACGCTTCAGTGTCTACTATGAAGACGCGTTCTAAAACCTTGCCACAAATAAACTGGGACCATTGTATTTTTTGTAGACAAAAGGCTATCAAGAAAGATAGAAAACTTAAGCGCATTGAAAGTAGTGAAGGCGTCAAATAGATTTTAAATGCCGGAAGAGGTATAAGTTTGATTATGATTTGTTGAGCCTCTTGACCGTTGACTATGTCCAGGAAAAACCGCAGTATCATTCAACATGCATTACACATTATTTGCTCAAGTGGAAAAAAGAACATAGTGCTGATAATTACTCTACAATTAAAAATGAGTCGGAACATGATATTGCTTTCAAAAAATTATTAGACATTTTGCACCATGACCTTTTTGAGGACAAGAAAGCGCTTTAATACTATGTCTTTCTTGTTAGACAATTTTTGTTCCTTGCTTCTAGAGGGTTTATCGACAAAGTATTATACTGCCAAATTACAGACATGGCTTCAAAATCATTACGGTGATACTAATGTGATCGAAAGCCAAAAGGGACAAGGTCAATCAAATACAGTTTTCATTAGTTCGATATCAGTTGCTTACGCTGTTCGTGTCGCAAGTAAGTTGAAAGCAGACCTCAAGTTTTCAGAGGTAGAAGCTACTTTCGTAGATGTCCCTAATATGCAGGAAGATCAGATTCTTCATGATGCTGCGAAGGTATGACGTGGTTCTTTACACGCAGTCGAAATTTCCAAAGATTTCTATCCTTCTCCATCTGATCTTTCTCATCATAGATCATTACAATTCATTCCGCCTTCTCTTATGACCTAGGAAATGTATTGCTGTAGCCGAAATGATAATATCGTTGCAAAAAAACAACTTCACTCCATTTAATTTAGGATTGGCCCTACAACTTTACCATGGGTACGGATCTAAACATTTAATTGAAACCCTTCATGCATTTGGTATTTGTGCTTCCTACACTGAAGTGAGACAGTTTTTCAAGTTGCTTGAGATACTTATTCTATATTGCACTCCAGTTTTTGTTACGTAAATGGTTGTTTCACTTCTAAACCCACAATCTATTTCAACTGTCCAATGCATTGTCTGCAAAAAAGGGGGGTTGCGTGTTGTAAGATTTCACGTTATTTTTCTCATTTATTCCTATACATTTTAATCACATTTATCTTGCAAATCTTTAATATACATGATATGTAGTAACAAACTAGTTATTTTCATTTTTTTTGTCTTTTCAATACTTAAAATTGAGATATGGACTTTGTAATTTTTTTGGTGTGAAATCTTCTTAGATGCTTGTTCTTGTCGTAATTTTTTCCTTGTTTCTCTATGAATTTGGTTCAAACTTTCCATAAAAGATATACATATATTGAATTATTCCTATGTATAATTCTAAGAAATTTCAATGACTTGCGGTGAAAATATACGTGCGTTAATATCGATTTGTGAATTTTGTCCCCCCTTTTTAATTAGGCGCATATTTCAGTTATGTTTTTAAAGTCAGACTTTTGTAACCGCAACAATCTCACTTTCAATGCCTGTCTGAACCATATCTATGAAGTACGTTAATCAGTGGCGAATGCTAGTTAAGATATTTCGGATAATGTATGTAAAAACAGTGGGAGCGCCAACCACCATTTCCGTATCTCCACTCATGTTACGTATTGGCCACAGATTCAAGGGAGAATACTCCAATATTGGTATAGATGGCGCTCGCGGCGCTTCACGTCATTTATTTGTTTACGTTACAAGTGTGTGGTTTTTTATGAAATAAAGTAGAAAAAATAATAAACTATGCATATTTTTTTAATTTGTTGGTATCTTAAGTATGTTTACTATATGATTGAATCGTACTGATCATTAACTGTGAAATGTATATCTGATAATCGGCTTTGAAAATCGGAAATTGCTTTGATGTTTTTGGAAATAAAATTATGGCGGGTAAATACCCTGGTCTAATTATAACTGACTATTAAGCATCCTATTGGTTGTTTAAATATAAAATGATCAAAAATAGATATGAAAAAGATTAGAGATTAAAAAAAAATATGCATAATTACCCATCATTCATTGCAAATATGCTAGAGAGGCTGTGTGTAGAAAGGTTAAAATATATGTTGTTTACATCGAGACGCGACTGGAGAAAACGGTTTTATAAGATCTTTAACTCACTTTAAATGTTTTTTATTTGTTTTACAGTGGATCTGGATTCTGGATACATTCATATTTAACAATTATTCAGTTATTTATATATATTTTTAGAACAATTACACCATAATTTCCATAAACAACACAAGAATGGCAAGCATAGATGTGATCAAGTAAATGGTCATGTACACTGTTTTGTGTTTATGATTTTGTTTAAGTGTTATTTCCGTCTTGTTTATTATTGTAATGAAGAAAGATTTCTTCACTTCCAGTTCCATAGCCAAGCTTTTTGTGTAATTTCTTGAGCAACCTCATGATCAAACAAACAAACAAACAAACAAACAAACAAATGCTTTAAATTGTCAATCAAGACGCCCACAATGTCAACCAGCAGTATAATCAATAAAAATCACAAGATTTATTTGAAAACACTCAGACACATATACAATTGTAACAAGAGGTCATTTTTTAAATAATATATACATTCAGGACATGACAATGAACATACGATGAAAAATAATAAATCTGACAGTAAATATAAATATAAAGTTACAACATAATACAGGCAGTTACATACAATCAGAGTAAGGCAGCAGCTTTTCTAACAAAAATTGATAATCGCTAATAAAGTTCTGTATTGCAAATAGAAAGAAGACCTTCAAATTTGGCATGATTAGGGTAAGCTCGATAATAATTTGGCAAATACTTATTTCTAAGGGTGATAATGTTTTCATTTCTACAAACTAATAACAAATTATATTCGTCTCCAATAGTTTCTCTGCATAAATGACAAATACGCTCTTCTCGGAGTATATTATACCAACGACCAGTTTCTATAGGTAAGTGCAGATTTGATGTTCTAAATTTAGTAATCCAAATTCTGGAGTGTTCCGATAGTCTAAGTAAATAGTTCTCAATACAAAAATCCTTTTTGAAAACAGAGTAAAATTGTCCACGAGAAGAGGAATACATATCACTAAACCATTTTTGAACAAACTGGTCTAGTACAATTTGGTTAAATACACTCTTGTCATAATCAGGAAGCTGGCTTATAAAAATGAATCCCATGCCAGTTGAATTGAATATAGACTCTATATGATTTAACCATTTGAAACTATACTGATGTTTGGCTTTTAAAAGATACATTAATCTATACAAAACACTACTTAATTTATTTTCATTTAAAACCAACTTACTCCAAAAAGCGATCATACGAAGCTTCACTCGAATTTCAAGCAGAAATCGACCAAGTTCTCCGGTTAATATAGCTGTTCACCAAGGTTACGAACACGGACCCATCAACAACCGGACGTTAATATAGGTGCTCACCAAGGTTACGAACACGGACCCATCAACAACCAGTGGTTAATATAGGTGATCACGAAGGTTACGAAAACGGCCCCATCAACAACCGATGCGCAACGGTTAATATAGGTGCTCACCAAGGTTACCAACACGGACCCATCAACAACCGGTGGTTAAAATATGTGCTCACGAAGGTTACGAACACGATCCCATCAACAACCGGTGGTTAATATAGGTGCTCACCAAGGTTACGAACACGGCCCCATCAACAACCGATTAATATAGGTGCTCACCAAGGTTACGAACACGGCCCCATCAACAACCGATTAATATAGATGCTCACCAAGGTTACGAACACGGACCCATCAACAACCGGCGGTTAAAATAGGTGCTCACCAAGGTTACGAACACGGACCCATCAACAACCGGTGGTTAATATAGGTGCTCACGAAGGTTACGAACACGGCCCCATCAACAACCGGTGGTTAATATAGGTGATCATGAAGGTTACGAAAACGGCGCCATCAACAACCGATGCCATCATACAATTTGGAGTAGTATTTCTAACCTTTAAAATCCGTTTACAAAATGTCAACTGAATTTGTTCAATAACTTTTAATTTTTCGTATCCCCACACCTCAGAGCCATACAGCAAGATAGGTTCAATCATAGAGTCAAACATTTTTAGTTGCAAGTCAATAGGTATTGATTCATTTCGCACCAGTTTATAAATACAATACAATGCTTTATTAGCTTGTTCTACAAGTTTTTTTCTGGTCTCAAAAAAAGTACCGCTATATTTAAATATTATCCCAAGATATGAGTATGTATCAACAATATCAAGCGTATGACCATGTAAAATAAATTTAAGATCTTGTGCAGTTTTCCTTTTTCTAAAAATCATAACTTTTGTTTTTGCAACATTTACTTGTAGTCTCCAAATTTCACAATAAGATTCAAATATATCTAAAACTTGTTGCATACCTTCTTTTGTTTCTGATAAAATTACCGTATCGTCTGCATATAAAATAACAAATATTTTTTAGAAATGTGCAGTTCATTTTCTAATTTTTCTTGGATAATCTTAAGTGGTTCTCCGTCTAATTGTCTGAACAAATCTTCTAAATCATTTAGAAATATAGAAAAAAGAAAGGGAATAAATGTTCTCCCTGTCGTACACCGGTAAGCCATGGAAAAAAATCAGATTGACTACCATTATATTGAACACAAGATTTAATATCATTATACATATTATAAATTATTTTGAAACACTTCCCTTTTATTTCACAATTTTGTAATTTCCTCCATAACCCTGTTTGCCAAACTGTATCAAAAGCTTTTTTTAAATCCACGAAGGTGCAATATAACTTTTTACCAAAAGAAAAATACAAATCAATAAGAGCATGTAAAACGAATATATTATCCACAGTTGAATAACCCTTTCTGAAACCAGCTTGATTTTCTGAAATACTATTTAAATCATTTGCAAATTTTTTTAACCTAGAGTTTAAAATAGAAGTAAATAATTTTCCAACACAACTTATAAGTCTAATTGCCCGAAAATTATCAGGATCAGACGGATTACCTTTATTCTTGTAAACAGGTTTAATAATACCACTTGACCAACTTTCTGGAATAATTCCACTGTCTAATACTAGGTTAAAAACCTTACAATACAGAGAAATCAACAATGGAGATGAATATTTCAAGTACTCATTCAAAATATTGTCAGCACCTGGAGCTTTATTATTTTTGAGTTCTCTAATAGCTTCTGTTATTTCTAACTCAGTAATCTTACCATTAAGTATTTCATAATAAATAGGATTATCACAAATTTCGTCAATATTAATTTCATCATGATCATTAACATCTTCATCACCAGCATTTAATTTTTTGAAGTAATCATAAAAAGTTTCAATTTCAACGGACGGGTCTTCTTTTTTTCTGTTAGAAAATTTGTGTACTGTTTTCCAAAATGCTTTTGTGTTTGTTTTGGATAACGTACGTATTTCGTCTGAACATTTTTCTGTGTATTTTTTATAGTTTACATTCAGTACATGACGATACTCTTTAGCTCTTGTGTTAAGTAGTGTTTTATTTTCAGGTGTTTTTGATGATGCATATTTTTTTTCGAGCATTGTGAAAGTCATCCCGCTTAACCCTACATTCCCCGTTGAACCATGGTTTATTATTCCTCGAGTTACCTTTCTTACTTCGTTGATTTTGCCCGAATGTAGAAGAGGCAGCATTTAAAAGTACATTTCCAAGGTAATTAACTATGCCATTTACCTGGTCAGGTGTAACGGAGTCTGTGTTAATATTATCAATGAGGGTATCAATCTAATTAAAATTAGCTCTACGCACTTGCTCCCCCCTTTTTTTGTTTTGGTCGCTGCGTGGTAGATTTAACAACACCCCGTTAATGGTCGCGTTAGGGGTCAACATGAATACATTAAAAGTGACCAATCAACGATGCTTCTACAAATTATGAAGACAAGACCGACAACTCTGGGTAGCAATTTACAAGCACATGCATTTTCGAACGCATCCGATAGACTCCGAATGGTTAACAAAATAGAATTTCTGCGCCATTGCATTTGTTTGTCGCTTGAAGAAATGAAATAACAAAAACCTGCAATTAGCGACCTCTGATACGCCAAAAAAGAAGTATATAAGAAACAATATTTGTGTGATATGTGGCCTTTCCTTCATACAAACAAAAATAACACCCGAAGTTAACAAAATGATGTAAAACACCAAGCGGACTTTCCAAGTACAAATCAATGTATGTTAGTATACTGATGCAGTGATAGATGCTGATTCAGATAGTGTCTCATATTGCCATATCTGCAAGAAATATCGTGAATGATTATTGCCAAAAATCGTGGACAGCATAGACATTTTGTCCAGCCGCCAGTCATCTGCAAAGTGATAATTGCCTCGTGTCATGAATTAAGGACACCCCATGGCATCGGTGACGGCCCGATAGTCCGAAGGTCCGATAGTCCGAAAGGCTGATAGTCCGAAGGTCCGACAGTCCGAAGGTCCGATAGTCCGAAAATGTCCCTTTTTCAGTAATCTCTTGCAGATTTCTTTATAAATGTTTGTATTATAACTTTTCAGATGACATTTACTAACAAATAAAAGATTTGTTGGTATAAGTACATGTGCATTCACATCTACGCGATCTTGCATTAAAAAAAAACAATTGGCTGGTATTGACGATGCGTGAAGGAAAATGGGAAGTTTCGACCCAACTGTGTCTAGTGTCAATGTACCGATATGTCCAGGTGCCGATTTGGCCTGTACCCGATAGATCAGACGTGCGAAATGCAAATCACAACTAGCTATATAATTCTTGTCTCCGCATAGTATTATGCATTAGTTTTCTCGCCATTTCTAGTATTAACAGTTCCCGGCATCTCAATAGACCCTTCAACGTTAACTGCAGAGCTTCACGGTTTTGGAGGGAACTGAGTGGAAACGCGCCGCTTTCCGCAAATTGACATCAGTTAACAATGAAAGTGACATTGTGATGCCTTCATTTACTTTAGAGGACCCATCCACTAGATGGCACGTTGACACAGTCTACAGCACTAGATGGCATATTGATACAACCTACGACGCTAGGTGCAAATATTTCTGTTACCCTATAGGTTCTGGGTCCCCTAAAGTAAATAAAGGCCAATTGTGACGTTGAAATTTTTACGGGAAATTGAACGTTATCACTCAATTCCCGCAACAACAAAAAACGCAGTCCCGCAGTTACCATGAAAGGGTCTATTGTGTTTGTGATTCTTATTCAATATGCCAAAAGGGCCAAACAGGACTCGTTATTTTTCCTGTTTCTCAGAAGTAAAGTCCACCCAAATAAATTTCTTCTCTTCTGACAACAAATAGACAATGACCATGCATTGTCTAATTCATACGCAGTTAAGTATTTGCTTTCAAAATTTTGTACCGCATCTCATGCCGGTATACTTCATTTTAATAGGGCTCATTTATGCTTCGTCGCGCGACAGTTGCACCATGATTTCGCGATTTTTGTCCTCTATTGTTAATTGGGATTCTTTAGAATTTGGACATACAAATTTATTGATTAGTGGATGGCGATTGTCGCTTGACATACCTGGCCAGAAAAAATGTTGCATAATTCTATCTCTTGTCTTTTTATTTCCAAGATGACCGGCTAACGGAATGTCATGCCCTAACTTAAGTACCATGTCTCTTAATTGTCTTGGCAACACAATCTGGTAAATACTTTCGCCACTTGGTTTACTGTAAACTCTATACAGTAAATCGGACAAATAAACAAAGTATGACGACTGATTTTCATTGTGTTCTTCACTAACATACGATCTTACCTTATCTAAAGTTGTATCTGTCTTCTGTAAGTCTATCAGTTGATTTCTGTCACAAATCATGAATTCTTGAGATATATCTGAAAAATCTATAGGATGAGTTATGGATGTATCATTACTAAACCTTTCTGTGGTCTCATCTATTTTCTTATCTGTTTCATCTTGCTTCTTCTTTCTAGATCGAGTCTCAACTGCATTAAAAGGAACTGGGTCTTCTGAAACAAAAATAGTTCTACCTCTAGTCACTGGAACTTCTTCAATACTATGTGGCACAGATGTATTCACATAGTTACCTACTACAAGATCTGCGAACGGTGTATCTAAAATCAGTGCTATAATGTCACCTGAAATAAAAGGAGTGGACACATTTATAAACACCTCAGGACACTGCTTTACTGTGCCATCCGCTAAACATATATCTCTAGTATGACCTGTCAAATGATCAGTGTTAGTAAACTTACTGTGAACAAATACAGTAGAACATCCTGTATCTCTTAAAACAGATACGTTATCGTTATTTATCTTACCTTCAACAATATCAAGTCCATGTACTTGTACTTTATTTCCATTACACGAGACACCTGGTAGTTTTACAGTTACACCACTATTATAGCCATCAACAGTATGTTCATGGCGAGTATGTATACATAGGCCAAACTTACCTTGTTTATGTCCACTCTCTGCTGCCTTTTTTTGCTTTGAAAGACAATTTGTTGCAATATGTCCTGCTTTCTGACAAATAAAACAAGTTCTAGTCTCTGCTTGTTTTTCTTTGTACTGAAAACTCTTACCTGGATGTTTTGGTCTGTCTGGTTTACTTACATGTTCATTCTTGTGAGCTTGCTGAAATGCTTCTGCTTTTTCAATCAGTTCATCAACAGTGTTTGGCTTCTGTTCTTTTATCCAAAGTTTTAATTCTTTACTACAACTTACCATTAACTGTTCTCTTGCGACTAAATCAGTAAACTTTGCTAAATCATTACCTATCTCTTCGCGATCTAACCAATGCCTTAGAAACCCAACTAATCTAACAGCAAATTCCTTAAATGATTCATCTGAAAGCTGATAGGCGTTTCTGAACTTTTCTCTATATGCCTCAGCAGTAAGCTCATATCTAGACAAAATAGCAGTCTTAATTGTATCATAATTTCTACTGTCCTCGTCTGACAATCTAGAAAATGCTTCTAAAGCTTTCCCACAAAGTAAAGGAACTAATCTAAGGGCCCACTCAAGCTTGGGTATTTTATGAAGTACTGCTAACTTTTCAAAAGACTTCAAAAACACATCTGGGTCTTGACCTTCATGAAATTTGGGAAGTTTCGACTTCAAATTGGGAGTAGAATGAGGTTGAACATTACCATGAGCTAATTCTTTTTCTCTAAGTTCTAACTCTCTTAATTTTACCTCTCTTTCCATCTCTACTTTTCTCATCTCTCTCTCAGCGGCTCTTTCTTCCCTCTCTGTAGCCTGCATATTCTTTAACATTTCTAGGCATACCTCTAACTTTTCACCCTTGTCTAACAACTCCGATACCCACTTCGGCAATCCACTAGCCATACTATACAATGCAAGATACAAAATACACAAAATATGAAAAACAAATATAAATGACAAAAATCATCAATAATATATGTCAAAATATTAACTGTTCTTGTCACCTTGACAACTGTCTAATATAACTATTGGCACAGTGACAATCCCACCGCTGCCACCATTGTAAACAAGTAAGTTCTTTGGATTGTCAGGTGGCCAATGTCATACAAAAACCCATATTTAAACATATAAATTTAATTAACAAAATATAAGAAATAAACATAAAACAGATGATATATGCAATGAAATTGTCTACACAATAATACAATATTCACCACACTGAACATAAACGATATTCATTCAACACACTGAACAAATATGGTATTTATTCAAAACACTGAATAAATACAATGCATATAAACGGTATGCATATTATCGCCAGAAATATACTATCTAGCACACACGTATTTCTGGTATGGTTAAGCGTTGCGGTACTGTAGAAATTCACAAATTGGACTGGGTTGTTCCCCTTGGATAATTTATAAATACGGACGGATTGATTTCACATAAATTGTAGATTTGAACTGATGACGAGGACACTAGAATGATTAAACTATCGCTTCACTGTTGTATCCAGCGAACCGTGACTAATATGACTGCATAAATAAAATGTTTTCAGCACGAACTTCATGTTTAATATTTACGGACTCTTTTATTCCAAATTTATGACGGCATCTTAACGATAATAATATCACCTATACTGGGCGTTGTGACATCAATTTATGTACACCAAATTCGGTACCATTTCAATACAGACACCATTTACACGGCTAACAACTTTGCTACAAGCATACCAAAAACCAGGCATAAAAAACCCCTGCAAAATAGATATTGAACCCACACATTACTTACATTTGTCTATACATTTGCATAATTTGTTTATTTCCGGACATTCTGGACCGCGAGCAAGAAATCACTTCTCGACAGCAAAATTGACTAAAATTAACCATAAATAATGCAAAAAGACTTACCTGAGCGTAATGAACCTTTGCCTATGAATATCCATGTCCTGAATTGACAATTATAATACTCAAACTGCATGTTCCTCACAAAGCGTGTGCTTCACGCTAAAACCATATGTCGACTGACAATATATCTCACCTGGGCAATTTATACAGTGTGCGATCACGAGATTTATGACTTTACCTGTTGGGTCTGTTTGATTTGAATTTACCTATTCGGTCTGTTCGATTTCAATTTACCTGTTCGGTCTGTTCGATTTGAAAACATCACCGGCGTCTAGGAAAAAT
>MJUT01030027.1:71345-83842 GCA_002080005.1 Gigantidas platifrons | reverse complement strand
AAGTGTAAGTATTGTAGAGCGTGATACAGATACATATATGTTACAAAGTGTACAGTGTGGTAATGTGTGATGCAGTGATATACATGAAGCAAACTCTACAGTATGGTAGAGTTTGATAGTGATCTATATGTAACAAAGTGTACAGTATTGTAGTGTGTGATACAGTGATCTATATGTACGAAAATGTACATTATGGTAGAGTTTGATACAGTGATATATATGCAAGAAAGTGTACATTATGGTAGAGTTTGATACCGTGATCTATATGTAGCAAGGTGTACAGTATGGTAGAGTATGATACAGTGATCTACATGTACAAAAGTGTACATTATGGTAGTGTGTGATAGTGATCTATATGTAACAAAGTGTACAGTATGGAAGAGTGTGATACAGAGATAAATATGTAACAAAGTGTACAGTTTGGTAAAGTGTGATACAGTGATCTACATGTAACAAAGTGTACAGTATGGTAGAGTGTGATAGTAATCTATATGTAGCAAAGTGTACAGTATTGTAGTGTGTGATACAGTGATCTATATGTACGAAAGTGTACAGTATGTTAGAGTGTGATACAGTGATCTACATGTAACAAAGTGTACAGTATGGTAGAGTGTGATAGTGATCTATATGTAACAAAGTATACAGTATGGTAGAGTGTGATACAGTAATCTATATGTAACAAGGTGTAAAGTATGGAAGAACATGATACAGTGATCTATATGTAACAAAGTATACAGTATGGTAGAGTGTGATACAGTGATCTATATGTAGCAAGGTATACAGTATGGTAGAGTGTGACACAGTGATCTATAAGTAACAAAGTGTACACTATGGAAGAGTGTGGTACAATGATCTATAAGTAACAAAGTGCACAGTATGATAGAGTGTGCCACAGTGATCTATATGCAACAAAGTGTACAGTAGGGAAGAGCATGCTACAGTGATATATATATAGTAAAGTGTACAGTATGGTAGAGTGTGATATAGTGATCTATATGTAACAAAGTGTACAGTATGTTAGAGTGTGATACAGTTATCTATATGTAAGAAAGTGTACAGTATGTTAGCGTGTGATACAGTTATCTATATGTAAGAAAGTGTACAGTATGATAGAGTGTGATACAGTGATATATATGTAACAGAGTGTACAGTATGGAAGAGTGTGATACAGTGATCTATATGTAACAAAGTGTACAGTATGATAGAGTGTGATACGTTGACCTATCTATAGCAAAGTGTACAGTATGGTAGAGTGTGATAGTGGTCTATATGTAGCAAAGTGTACAGTATGGTAGAACATGATACAGTGATCTATATGTAACAAAGTGTACAGTATGGTAATGTTACAGTGATCTATATGTAACAGTGTACAGTATAGTAGGATGTAATATAGTGATCTCTATGAAACAAAGTGTACAGTATGGTAGAGTGTGATACAGTGATATATATGCAAGAAAGTGTACATTATGGCAGAGTTTGATACAGTGATCTATATGTAGCAAGGTGTACAGTATTGTAGAGTATGATACAGTGATCTACATGTACAAAAGTGTACATTATGGTAGTGTGTGATAGAGATCTATATGTAACAAAGTGTACAGCATGGAAGAGTGTGATACAGTGATCTATATGTAGCAAAGTGTACAGTATGGTAGAGTGTGATACAATGATCTGAAGGTAGCAAAGTATACAGTATGGTAGAGTGTGATACAGTGATCTATATGTAACAAAGTGTACAGTATGGTAGAACATGATACAGTGATATATATGTAACAAATTGAACAGTATGGTAATGTTACAGTGATCTATATGTAACAAAGTGTACAGTATGGTAATGTTACAGTGATCTCTATGAAACAAAGTGTACACTATGGTAGAGTATGATACAATGAACTATTTGTAACAAAGATAGTGAAGTAATTCTATTTTTATCCTAAATGGTCTATATTAGCATGTTGTTACCTGTAGGAGGTCTTTGGCTCCAGGACCTGCATCATCATATGGAATTTTTCCCTGTAAAATATTTTAAAAAATCAGTCAATATAAAGTGAATATCTAAATATGTTTCAGCTAATCAACTTAATCTTGACATATTATGCAAATTTCTATTCCTGGCAATTTAAATAAAATAATTATAAAATTCTTATAAAGTTAATATACTTTCAATCAGTTCAAAAGAGACGTCTATTATTTTATTTTCTGCATTTAAAAATGCATTCGTCATGAAGAGAATCATCTGTTTTACTGACATCTTTATATATAAACAATTCAGTTATCATGGTTACATAGAAAATAATTTTTCATAATAAATATTGATAAAATTAACAATTTCTAATTCGTTTCATCAGATAAATAATACGCCACACCATCAAATTAACAATTCAGTTGTCATGGCTACATAAAAAAAATATATTTTCGGAACAAATATTGATAAAATAAACTATTTCTACTTCAGTGTGATCAGTTTGATCAGACATCAAATGAAAAATCTCACACAAGAATGTCTGATATTTTATTTTAATGTGAAGAGATCTGTTCATCAATAATTCAGTTTCATTGTCAAATTCATAAAAAAAAAAAATGTTGTCATAAATTCCAATAAACTTAACATTTTCTGTTTCAGTTCAATGATATAATTAAAACAAGACGCACCACGACACGCTTGATACTTTCCCCATTACTATTAACAAATCAGTCTGTTCAAGCTGTTAATGGCTGCCATCAAATCATATTTTTTGGTAACGTCATAAATCTCCACATTTTCTATTTCAGGAGTGAAATGACACGTCACTTGAAGAGTTTAATATTTGATTGTCTTAGTTTTATTGAGAGTTTAATTACTTCATTGTCCATTACAGACAGGGGGGCTCCTTCCTTTAACCGAAGGTCTACTACCTCTGTGCTGTCATACACCTCTCCTGAGTGAAGAGGTGTCTCACCCTAAAACAATAAATATAAAACAGTATTTAATCACAAACAATTTCTCAGTAAATAACAGACATTTTGTCATTAAATCTTCACAAACAACACAACTTTATATTACAATAGCATTTTATAAACAATTCAGTTGTGACGATTACATAAAAAATCATTTTCGTCAGAAATTTATATAAATTTAACATTTTCTGATTCAGTTCAATCACACGATTAAAACAAGATGCAACACGATACATCTCATATTTTGTTTTCTGCATTTAAAATACATTCGTCCTGAAAGGTTTCATCTGTTTTACTGACATCTTTATTTATAAACAATTCAGTTGTCATGAATTCATAAAAAAATCAATTTGTGTAACAAATATTGATAAAATTAACAATTTCTAATTCTCTTTGATCAGACAATTAATAACTAGATTCCACATGACACGTTTGATACTTTCTCCATTCCATGTAACAAATCAGTCTGTTCAAGCAGTTAATGGCTGTCATCAAATCATATTTTTTTTGTAACTTCATAAATCTCTACATTTTCTGTTTCAGCAATAAAATGAATCGTCACTTGAAGAGTTTAATATTTGATTGTCTTAGTTTTACTGAGGTTTTATTTACCTGCTTGTCCATTACAGACAGGGAGGCTCCTGCCTTTAACAGAAGGTCTACTACCTCTGTTCTGTCATACCTTGTTGCTGTGTAAAGAGGTGTCTCACCCTAAAACAATAAATATAAAACAGTATTTAAACACAAACAATTTCTCAGTAAATAGCAGACATTTTGTCATTAAATCTTCACAAGCAACACAACTTTATATTACAAAAGTATTTTATAAAAAATTCAGTTGTCATGATTACATAAAAAATCATTTTTCGTCAGAAATTTTGATAAAATTAACATTATCTGATTCAGTTCATTCACACGATTAAAACAATATGCAGCACGACACATCTCATATTCTATTTTCTACATTTAAAAATACATTTGTAATGAAAGGTTTCATCTGTTTAACTGACTTCTTTATTCATAAACAATGCAGTTGTCATGAATTCATAAAAAAATCAATTTGTGTAACAAATATTGATAAAATTAACAATTTCTAATTCTATTTGATTAGACAATTAAAACTAGATTCCACACAACACGTTTGATAAACTTTCTCCATTCCTTGAAACAATCATTCTACTCAAGCAGTTAATGACTGCCATCAAATCATATTTTTGTTGTAAGTCATAAATTTCTACATTTTCTCTTTCAGGAGTAAAATGACGCTTCACTTGAAGAGTTTAATATTTGATTGTCTTAGTTTTACTTAGGGTTTAATTACCTGCTTGTCCATTACAGACAGGGAGGCTCCTTCCTTTAACAGAAGGTCTACTACCTCTGTGCTTCCCACCCCTGCTGCAAAGTGAAGAGGTGTCAGCCCCTATAACAATAAATATAGAACAATATTTAAAC
The DNA here is from genome assembly GCA_002080005.1 of Gigantidas platifrons. Taxonomy (NCBI): domain Eukaryota; kingdom Metazoa; phylum Mollusca; class Bivalvia; order Mytilida; family Modiolidae; genus Gigantidas; species Gigantidas platifrons. Next base: position 79,453 of record MJUT01030027.1, on the reverse strand, counting down.
ACAAACAATTTCTCAGTAAATAACAGACATTTTGTCATTAAATCTTCACATGCAATACAACTTTATATTACAAAAGTATTCCATAAACAATTCAATTGTCATGGTTACATAAAAATGTCATTTTTCGTCAGAAATTTTGATTAAAATTAACATTATCTGATTCAGTTCAATCAGACGATTAAAACAAGATGCAACACGACATGTCTCATATTTTATTTTCTCTATTTAAGATGACATTCCACTTCAAGGGATCTATTCTTCAAGAATTTAGTTTTATTGTCAAAAAAAAAAAAAAAACAACATTTTTCATCACAAATTCTAATAAAAGTAACATGTTCTGTTTCAGTCCAATGAGATAATTAAATCTAGATGCCACACGACACGTTTGATACTTTCTCCATTCCTTGTAACAAATCAGTCTGTTCAAGCAGTTAATGGCTGCCATCAAAACATTTTTTTTTGTAACGTTATCAATCTCTACATTTTCTGTTTCAGGAGTAAAATGACGCGCCACTTTAATATTAATATTTTAATAATTAATAGAATTTAATATTTGATTGTCTTAGTTTTACTGAGGGTTCAATTACCTGCTTGTCCACTACAGACAGGGAGGCTCCTTTCCTTAACAGAAGGTCTACTACCTCTGTGCTGCCTATCCATGCTGCCCAGTGAAGAGGTGTCAGCCCCTAAAACAATAAATATAAAACAATATTTAAATACAAACAATTTCTCAGTAAATAACAGACATTTTGTCATTAAATCTTCACAAACAACACAACTTTATATTACAAAAATATTTGATCAACAATTCAGTTGTCACGATTACAATAAAAAATAATTTTTCGTCAGAAATGTTGATAAATTTAACATTTTCTGATTTAGTTCAACCACACGATTAAAATAAGATGCAACACGATACATCTCATATTTTGTTTTCTGCATTTAAAAATACATTCGTCCTGAAAGGTTTCATCTGTTTTACTGACATCTTTATTTATAAACAATTCAGTTGTCATGAATTCACAAAAAAAAATCAATTTTTGTAACAAATATTAATAAAATTAACAATTTCTAATTCTATTTGACCAGAGAATTAAAACTAGATGTCACACAACACGTTTGATACTTTTTCCATTCCTTGTAACAAATCAGTCTGTTCAAGCAGTTAATGGATGCCATCAAATCATTTTTTGTAACGGCATCAATCTCTACATTTTCTGTTTCAGGAATAAAATGACGCGTCACTTGTAGAGTTTAATATTTGATTGTCTTTGTTTTACTGAGGGTTTAACTACCTGCTTGTCCACTACATACAGGGAGGCTCCTATCTTCAACAGAAGGTCTACTACCTCTGTTCTGTCCCTCCTTGCTGCAAAGTGAATAGGTGTCAAGCCCTAAATCAATAAATATAAAACAGTATTTAAACACAAACAATTTCTCAGTAAATAATAGACATTTTGTCATTAAATTTTCACAAGCAACACAACTTTATATTACAAAAGTATTTAAAAAAAAAATCAGTTGTCATGATTAAATAAAAAATCATTTTTCGTCAGAAATTTTGATAAAATTCACATTTTCTGATTCAGTTCAATCACACGATTAAAATAAGATGCAACACGATTCATCTCATATTTTATTTTCTCCATTTAAGAATACATTCGTCATGAAGGGTTTCATCTGTTGTACCGACATCTTTACTTATAAGCTATTCAATTGTCATGAATTCATTAAAAAAAAAAAAAATTGTAACATATTTTGATAAAATTCACATTTTCTGATTCAGTTGAATCACAGGATTAAAACAAGATGCAACACGACACATCTCATAATTTATTTTCTCTCTTTAAGATGACATTCAACTTGAAGGGATATGTTCATTAAGAATTCAGTTTTATTGTCAAAATTAAAAAAAAATTGTTCGTCACAGATTCTAAAAAAATTAATATTTTCTGTTTCAGTTCAATGAGATAATTAAAACTAGATGCCACAAGACACGATTGATACTTTCTCCATTCCTTATAACAAATCAGTCTGTTCAAGCAGTTAATGGCTGCCATCAAATCCTATTTCTTGTAACGTCATACATCTCTACATTTTCGATATTTTTAATATTTGATTGTCTTACTTTTACTGAGGGTTTAATTACCTGCTTGTCCACTACAGACGGGGAGGCTCCTTCCTTTAACAGAAGGTCTACTACCTCTGTGCTGCCCATTCCTGCTGCCCAGTGAAGAGGTGTCAGCCTCTAAAACAATAAATATAAAACAATATTTAAACACAAACAACTTCTCAGTAAATAACACACATTTTGTCATTACATCTTCACAAACAACACAACTTTATATTACAAAAGTATTTTATCAAGAATTCAGTTGTCACGATTACATAAAAAATCATTTTTAGTCAGAAATGTTAATAAATTTAACATTTTCTGATACAATTCAACAACACGATTAAAACAAGATGCAACACGATACATCTAATATTCTGTTTTCTGCATTTAAACATACATTCGTCCTGAAAGGTTTCATCTGTTTTACTGACATCTGTATTTATAAACAATTCAGTTGTCATGAATTCATAAAAAAATAAATGTTTGTAAAAAAATATTGATAAAAGTAACAATTTCTAATTCTATTTGATCAGGCAATTAAAACTAGATGTCTCACAACACGTTTGATACTTTCTCCATTCCTTGTAACAAATCAGCCTCTTCAAGCAGTTAATGGCTGCCATCAAATCATATTGTTTTTGTAAGGTCATAAATCTCTACATTTTCTGTTTCAGGAGTAAAATGACGCGTCACTTGAAGAATTTAATATTTGATTGTCTTAGTTTACTGAGGGTTTAATTACCTGCTTGTCCACTACAGACATGGAGGCTCTTTCCTTTAACAGGAGTTCTACTACCTCTGTGCTTCCCACCCGTGCTGCCCAGTGAAGAGGTGTCAGTCCCTAAAACAATAAATATAAAACAGTATTTAAACACAAACAATTTCTCAGTAAATAACATACCTTTTTGTCATTAAATCTTCACAAACAACACAACTTTATATTACAAAAGTATTTTATAAACAATTCAGTTGTCACGATTACATAAAAAATAATTTTTCGTCAGAAATGTTGATAAATTTAAAACAAGATGCAACACGATACATCTCATATTTTGTTTTCTGCATTTAAACATACATTCGTCCTGAAAGGTTTCATCTGTTTTACCGACATCTTTATTTATAAACAATTCAGTTGTCATGAATTCATAATAAAAATCAATTTTTGTAATAAATATTGATAAAATTAACAATTTCTAATTCTATTTGATCAGAGAATTAAAACTAGATGTCACACAACACGTTTGATACTTTCTCCATTCTTTGTAACAAATCAGTCTGTTCAAGCAGTTAATGGCTGCCATCAAATCATTTTTTGTAACGTCATCAATCTCTACATTTTCTGTTTCAGGAATAAAATGACACGTCACTTGTAGAGTTTAATATTTGATTGTCTTTGTTTTATTGAGGGTTTAATTACCTGCTTGTCCTCTACAGACAGGGAGGCTCCTGTCTTTAACAGAAGGTCTACTATCTCTCTTCTGCCCCAACTTGCTGCCCAGTGAATAGGGGTGCAGCTCTAAAACAATAAATATAAAACAGTATTTAAACCCAAACAATTTCTCAGTAAATAACAGACCTTTTGTCATTATATCTTCACAAGCAACACAACTTTATATTACAAAAGTATTTTTATAAAAAAAAATCATTTGTCATGATTAAATAAAAAATCATTTTTCGTCAGAAATTTTGATAAAATTCACATTTTCTGATTCTTCAATCACACGATTAAAACAATATGCAACACGATTCATCTCATATTTTATTTTCTGCATTTAAGAATACATTCGTCATGAAGAGTTTCATCTGTTTTACCTACATCTTTATTTATAAACAATTCAGTTGTCATGAATTCATTAAAAAAATCTATTTTTGTAACAAATTTTGATAAAATTCACATTTTCTGATTCAGTTGAATCACAGGATTAAAACAAGATGCAACACGACACATCTCATATTTTATTTTCTCTCTTTAAGATGACATTCAACTTGAAAGGATCTGTTGATTAAGAATTCAGTTTTATTGTCAAAGTTTAAAAAAAAAATTGTTCGTCACAGATTCTAAAAAAATTAATATTTTCTGTTTCAGTTCAATGAGATAATTAAAACTAGATGCCACAAGACACGATTGATACTTTCTCCATTCCTTGTAACAAATCAGTCTGTTCAAGCAGTTAATGGCTGCCATCAAATCCTATTTTCTTGTAACGTCATAAATCCCTACATTCTCTATATTTTTAATATTTGATTGTCTTACTTTTACTGAGGGTTTAATTACCTGCTTGTCCACTACAGACAGGGAGGCTCCTTCCTTTAACAGAAGGGCTACTACCTCTGTGCTGCCCATCCCTACTGCCAAGTGAAGAGGTGTCTGACCCTAAGACAATAAATATAAAACAAAATTTGAACAAACAATTTCTCGGTAAATAACAGACTTTTGTCATTAAATCTTCACAAGCAACACAACTTTATATTACAAAAGTATTTTACACACAATTCAGTTGTCACGATTATATAAAAAATCATTTTTCGTCAGAAATGTTGATAAATTTAACATTTTCTGATTCAGTTCAACCACACGATTAAAACAAGATCCAACACGATACATCTCATATTTTGTTTTTTGCATTTAAACATACATTCGTCCTGAAAGGTGTCATCTGTTTTACTGACATCTTTATTTATAAACAATTCAGTTGTCGTGAATTCATAAAAAAATCAATTTTTGTAACAAATATTGATAAAATTAACAATTGCTAATTCTATTTCATTAGACAATTAAAACTAGATGTCACAAAATACGTTTGATACTTTCTCCATTCCTTGTAACAAATCAGTCTGTTCAAGCAGTTAATGGCTGCCATCAAATCATTTTTTTTGTAACGTCATCAATCTCTACATTTTCTGTTTCAGGAATAAAATGACACGTCACTTGTAGAGTTTAATATTTGATTGTCTTTGTTTTATTGAGGGTTTAATTACCTGCTTGTTCACTACAGACAGGGAGGCTCCTGTCTTTAACAGAAGGTATACTATCTCTGCTCTGCCCCACTTTGCTGCCCAGTGAATAGGGGTGCAGCCCTAAAACAATAAATATAAAACAGTATTTAAACACAAACAATTTCTCAGTAAATAACAGACCTTTTGTCATTATATCTTCACAAGCAACACAACTTTATATTACAAAAGTATTTTATAAACAATTCAGTTGGTACATAAAAAATCATTTTTCGTCAGACATGTTGATAAAATTAACATTTTCTGATTCTTCAATCACACGATTAAAACAATATGCAACACGGTTCATCTCATATTTTATTTTCTGCATTTAAGAATACATTCGTCATGAAGGGTTTCATCTGTTCTACCTACATCTTTATTTATAAACAATTCAGTTGTCATCAATTCATTAAAAAAATCAATTTTTGTAACAAATTTTGATCAAATTCACATTTTCTGATTCAGTTGAATCACATGATTAAAACAAGATGCAACACGACACATCTCATATTTTATTTTCTCTCTTTAAGATGACATTCAACTTGAAGGGATCTGTTCATTAAGAATTCAGTTTTATTGTCAAAGCTTAAAAAAAAAATTGTTCGTCACAGATTCTAAAAAAATTAATATTTTCTGTTTCAGTTCAATGAGATAATTAAAACTAGATGCCACAAGACACGATTGATACTTTCTCCATTACTTGTAACAAATCAGTCTGTTCAAGCAGTTAATGGCTGCCATCAAATCCTATTTTCCTGTAACGTCATAAATCTCTACATTTTCGATATTTTTAATATTTGATTGTCTTACTTTTACTGAGGGTTTAATTACCTGCTTGTCTTCTACAGACAAGGAGGCTCCTTCCTTTAACAGAAGGTCTACTACCTCTGTGCTGCCCATCCCTGCTGCCCAGTGAAGAGGTGTCTGACCCTAAAACAATGAATATAAAACAAAATTTAAACACAAACAATTTCTCAGTAAATAGCAGACCTTTTGTCATTAAATCTTCACAAACAACACAACCTTATATTACAAAAGTATTTTATAAACAATTCAGTTGGTACATAAAAAATCATTTTTCGTCAGACATGTTGATAAAATTAACATTTTCTGATTCAGTTCAACCACACGATTAAAACAAGATCCAACACGATACATCTCATATTTTGTTTTCTGCATTTAAAAATACATTCGTTCTGAAAGGTTTCATCTGTTTTACTGACATCTTTATTTATAAACAATTCAGTTGTCATGAATTCATTAAAAAAAAAATTTGTAACAAAAATTGATAAAATTAACAATTTCTAATTCTATTTGATCAGGACTGGGTTGCTCAAAACGTTCGTTAGTGTTATCCACTGGTTAAATCTAGTTATCCAATGGATAAATTTAACCACCGGTTAATTTTTGTTGCTCAAATTTTATCCACTGGATAAAATGCCTTATCCGGTGGATAAAGATAACTCCTCAAATTTGGCCGCATAAATATTTAACCATTGGTTAAATATGGCAAGACGACAGCAAAAAGAAAGAGTGTATCGGCATATTGAGTTGGATTTCGATGATAGAGAATTCCGGGATAGATTTAGATTATAGAGACACAGGGCCCGGGTGGCTCCATGAGTTAGGTAGTTGCAATACCTAACAACTCATACAAGCCTATCACCAATACAGCGCGAGTTCGCGCCCGGCTTTGTAAATTACAAAAAGGATGCACTTGACTCGCAGCCGCAAGTAATAAAGTTTACCAGCTACTTGCTCGTGGTCGGTGGTTCTCTCCGGGTACTCCGCCTTCTTCCACCACTAAAACTGGTCGCCATGATACAGCTGAAATATTATTGAAAATGGCGTTAAACACCAAAAATCAATTCAAATCAATCTATAGAGCCACAATTGTGCAGACCAACTCTTGGGTATCATGCCATACCAGTAGACATACAATTAATGCTTGCCCTGAGATATTACCTTGCATTAGGGAGTCCGATGAGAGTAATCGGTGATACAATGGGATATCATATTTCAAGTGTCTCGAGAGCAGAAAGAGATGTCTCTAATGATCTGTGTGATATATCTGGACAATATATCACCTGGCCCTCTACAGATTTTCAGAGGAACAGACTTAAAACAGGGTTTTATGACATTGTCCATTTTCCTGGCGTTGAAGGGGCAATTGACTGCACACATGATAGAAATAGAGGCACCACCCTTAGACTACGAATACGCCTTTGTTAATAGGAAGGGGTACTATTCTAAAAATGTACAGGGTGTGTTTGATCACACATCTAATTTGTAATCTTAAGTTATTTAACCCCCTTGTCCGTTCGATACATATTCCATGAAATATATAGGTCTTCAAATATAAATAACAGGAATGTTAACGTATAAGATAACTGGCAACCGACTCCACTTTTGTGTTCCTGTGATTTAAATAATGTGATGTTATTTTAGGATTCCACTTTTATTAGAAAATACATTGTAAATTGGATTTTAATTCAAATTAAAGTGTAAATCATCAGAAAATGAAAACTAGCCGTAACAAGATTATGCCTAGAAATTGCCACGCCTTTTGGTTAAAAAAATCATCAAAATCCGTTTGAAAACGCCTTCATTTTTTTCTTTGAAACCATGCAGCCTATATATAGACGGACCGACAGTAATAAATATCTTAAAATAATAGTTCTTGTTAACTATGCACATGTTTTATTGGTCTAAATATAATGTTAAGAAATGGTAAGCCGCAGCTACATATAGACTTCAAAAACCAATAAAGAGGGATCAACAAATATCCTTAAAGTAGTGAATCTGTATACCGTATGTGCAAATTTAGAACGGGTGTATATAGTTGGCTAGAAAGGGATGCAACATGCATTCGTTATTTTGTTTTATAAAAGTACCTATGTGTTTTGAAAAATGAAGAATAAAAATTGATGGTATATCCATGACGGACATATTAAGTTCTTAGAAAGTACAGAGAAAATGTAAAAAGACTATCCCT
>MJUT01030027.1:47327-63105 GCA_002080005.1 Gigantidas platifrons | reverse complement strand
TTACTTACATTGTACTCTTGACAGTTGACCTCTGTCCCTTTCCTGATACAATCCTGAAGAATGTCAACATCTCCAGATCGTGCAGCATCAAGAATCAACTGAAATGAAATTACGCAACAAAATATAAATACTTGCCAAATTAGTAATTAAATAATGATTTTAAATGCAAACATGAACAGTCATCTTAGAAAATGTATTCTACTAATAATTATTATATAAGTATGACTTTATAAAATTCTACTGATAATTATTATATATAAGTATGACTTTATGAGATTCTACTGATAATTATTATATAAAGTATGACTTTATAATATTCTACTGATAATTATTATATAAGTATGACTTTATGAGATTCTACTGGTAATTATTATATAAGTATGATTTTATAAGATTCTACTGATAATTATTATATAAGTATGACTTTATAAGATTCTACTGATAATTATTTTATAAGTATGACTTTATAAGATTCTACTGAAAATTATTATCTAAGTATGACTTTATAAGATTCTACTGTTGTCATTAAAAGTCATGGTAATCTTAGAAATCATTGGAAGCTGCCATTAAAATGTCATGATATAAATTAATAAAGGATTCATATACTCAAACATTATCAAAACAGAAATGATATAATTCTATATATTTGAATTAAAGACTAGAAAAGAAAAAAAAAGTAAAATCCAACACAATTTTTTAAAATAAATTTAGAACAAAGAAACAAAACAGTAATGTTGTATGACCCTTAAATATAAACACTAGTGAAATGTAGCGATGTGAAATTCCATCAAAATTTCAGTTTTGATGATCGTTAAACCAACATCCATCGATAATCAATGATCCATAACAATTAACTTTTCAGACTAGGATTACACTACAAAATATTTAGAGTATGTGTACAATTGATAAAGTAGTTAAACTTTAAATAACATTTTAGCGTGCAAAACTGAAGTAAGAACTTAGACTGCAGGGGTCCATTGTTGAACTTGTGATTAAGCTAATCATATGATTAGCTCCAATTACATTTTTAATTCCTAATCACATAATTAGCCAATGCAATGATTAAATATGATTAGTTAATACATTGATTAAAAACAGTTCGGCAACAGAATTTAATCATTGTATTAGCTAAGCATGTGATTAGGAATTAAAAATGTAATTATGGCTAATCACAAGTTCAATAACGGACCCCAGAATGTTTCACTGGTAGTGTGTTGACATAGGAAATTTAATATTCATTTTTATATTATAAAATAAACCTGTCATTTATTATTTGAAGAAAACCAAAATAGTTTCATTTAAGTGTTAAATAATTAACTATAATGGATGTGTACATGTAGAATCCCGAGGATTATCAGGGTTAGAAATTAAATATTCGAGATAGTAGTCCTTAGGTTATTAAAAAAATATTTGGACTAGTCTCCCATAATACTGAATTAGTCTGTACACAATGTTAGGGGCATCCGGGTGCCTGCCCCCCCCCACAAAAAAAATTAATTAAATTAAAAATTAGATGCAAAATTCTGGAGTGTAAATGAAGCTTGTAAAATACCCCCAGCAATGCCGCCTCTAATATCAGTTACAGAGAGAACCTTCCATAGATGCTTCCTACCAAGTTTTAGTTCATTTGGCTGAGGGGTTTCAGAGGAGAAGATTAAAATGTGAAAAGTTAACGGGCCATGGACACCAAGTGATGGCAAAAGCTCACATTCCTGTATTGGATATTACGAGTTTCTTTTTCTGCATTCATTCTCAGCGGAAGGCTTTGGTGCTACGATTCCTTTATTGATTTCGGCTGACTTATGGTTTTGTTGGCTTTTTTGTTTTTTTGTTTTTGTTTTTTTTTGGGTTTTTTTCCCTAATATTTGTTTTTGATTGAAATCTGTACATTTGTTAGTAAAGAAAACATCGAATACCTGTACCTTATCCTGGCCTCATTAGCGTTAATAAAAACGATGTAATATACAGCTATTAGTATTTGTTAGTAAGTACATATAAAATAATACATATTTCTTTTAAAGCATGATACAAATGACAAGAAAGTACCCTTGAATCTGTACGATCAGATAATAGATGATCACATTATATTTACCAATGTAGTTTCTAACAAAAATACAGATCTTCAATTTTACATTTGAGGGAAGGGGGGGGGGGGGCTTAAATTTAATAATAATAATATGTTTTAAGGAGATGAAAAATATTTTAGGATATCAGAAGAAAAAAAAACGATACTTTTGGTTAACTACTAGTTAGAACCCAGAAAAGAAAAATATATAAATAAATGAACAAAAATATATACATTGTAGTAATAATAACTTAAGGTTTTGCATCAGGCTGAACGCAGGTTTCCGTAACTTGGCAGTTTTGGTTTCATTTATATCAATGGATCTTATATATGAAAATCTGACCTTTCATAGGATCTTATTCTTAATGTTTTCAATTCTAAAACTGTCACATCCAGTGACAAATGCACTTGAATTATTATCATTCCTGGAGGTGCAAAAACTGCACGTCATTACATTTTTCTTGTTGTCATACATCAACCAAGGGCGTCCTTTTTCCAGCTTTCCTGTCTTGAAAACGCAAGAAATACTGAGTTAAGTCTTTGATTTGAGGCGACCAGGGCTTGAACCTACGATGGACCACATTTAAGGCGATCATGCTAACCATCACACAACTGGTGTGGTTCAGATGTTTCTTGTATCTTTGTTTTAAATATATTTAGTGATGAACCTACATCTAATAACATCCAATGGTATCAGGTCAAATCGGCACCTTGTCATTTCGACACCTATCTATTAGATTATTTAAAATAGTCAAATCGGCACTTACTCAAATCGGAACCTAGTCATATTGGCACCTAACTTTTGGCTATTTCTATTTAATTATGTTTGATTAACGCAAATAATTGTATCTGATATCATAGTAATGAATGAAATAGTAAATACAAAATTGTTTTAAAAAATAACTAAAATATCAATAAAATGATGATTTTCAAATGTACAAATGAAAAAAACCCACTAATTATACATAGGTGCTGAATTGACTAAAGCAGGTGCCGATTTGACCAGGTGACGATTGAACTAGGGGCCGAAATTACTATTTTAGGTGCTAAAATTACCGGCGCCCGTTTTTTCCATATACTGGATAAAGTTATCCACTGGAAAATTTGTCCGCTGGACAACTCCTTATCCAGTGGACAGCTAGCCAGTGGATAAAATTGGTTGTTCAAAAGCAAAAACAATGGTTGACTAGCTATCCACTGGATACAATTTTGTCCAGTGGACAGCTCCCATAATTCTCTGCACTTCCTGTCTATAAGCAAACGAGACCAAAATTAAAAAAGGTCCGCTAAGTTCAGCGACATTTCAAGTTATTTTTCATGCAGTTCAATTTATTTGTTGCGATCTGCAAATGATTTATGACCAATCATTTTGCTATCTTTGTGTTGGAGCTGGGAATTTATGTCTACATATAATTTTTTTCAAGTTATAATATGACTCATATGGTAATCAAATTTTTGTTAGACAAAATGTGAATAATCACACATTTGTTTTCTATTTAGTTTTATTTACACAATGTATTAGATCATTTTTTTTAAGCAAAACCTTTTTATATATTTTTTTCAGATCATGAATTAATAATCCAAAGCAAATTTTTGTTCAAATAAATTGAAGCTAGTGACTTCATTTCTTTCCTAAGAGATTTATTGGCATTGAAGCAAGGGTAAGAGTAATTAAAGAGTGTGTCATTTTGTCATTTAATTCTTGTAGAATAATTCGGATCAAAATATGAAGATATGTTTATTTTATGAAAAACACAATTTTACAACACTTTAGAACTACAGTATTTTATTATGATCCAGTTCAATTATTGTACATAATGATGTAGTGTAATGGAATCTTACGACAATAAAATCCAAATTGTGTTCGGGAAAACATGGGATCTATTGAAGTGGGATGACCTGAAATAAGTGGCATTTTAGAACTACGTGATACTTCCTATATATACATGTAAATATCACAGTTTACACTTAAGTTGAGTGGATATTACGTCATTTGACGTACAAGTCTTGGGATTGGATATTTTCACAGAAATCTACACATGTACACCGAATGACCTTTTTCGTTCATACTGTTGTCAAAACAAATGAAATAAATAATATCTAACTCCAACTTTTGAGAGACAAAAAAATCCCAAGAATTATCCATTCAAATCGGTTCCAAATCTAAATCCAAACAACAAACAAATCTAGTAAACAATTTGCCAGCACAAAAGAAATCATAAACCATTCTTCCACTTTTGAACTAAAAAGGGGGGTCCTCGTCACGATTCGTCAAAAAAGAATATTTCTTACTCATCAATTGGAGGCATAGGAAATAAATTTGTCTGATCACATTTCACAATAATATGTAACCCAATGTAACTGATAAGGTATTTTTTACCATTTCTACATCCTCACTAAAGTAATAATTTTTTTTATTAGAATAACGAAGATTTGAAATATCTTTTAATTGATTGATTGATTGATTGATTAGTGCTTAATGCGAACTTTAGCAATATTTCAGCTATATCGTGGCGTGAACAAATTTTATTATAACTTAGAAACCTACAAGACCTTTAGAAATAAGATATAACACATACCTGTCTCTAAAACAAACAGATTATATATAAATAAAAGAAATATTAAAAAGATAAAACCATATATTTAGAACATGTCATACAACTATATTTTTGTATATAAATCAATTTCTTTTAAAAATTTCAAAATTGTGTCGCCTGCGACATTTGTAAATAAATCGCATAAATTGTTGACATTGTAGAAGTTCTGACGAACGTCAGAAACATCTAGCAGTCGAGCAATGCATGTTTCAATGAATAGTTGGAATTACACGGAATACATTCCGATCGTTCCTCATTATTTAATAAATAACTATGTTTACGTCTACTATTACCTATACGACATCTGGTCAAGTCTACCTGTTCCTTGCGATTTTGACCGTAAGTACAGTGAGTTTTGCCAACTAGGGAATGTATTTCGTGCAATTTGTTATAAATTTGCTGGTCCCAACTGCCTTGCCAGCGTTTTAAAATATATTTCATAATTAAAGGTTTAAAATCACTACAAGGAATAGAACAATTGGATACAGGATCTTTCAATGCGTTCTTAGCTTCCCTGTCAACAACGGTGTTCCCATGAATACCTATATGACTAGGGATCCATGTAAAAATTACATGCTTACCAATAGCAACAAGGCTTTTATAAATTTCCATAATTTTTAAAATAAAAGGGTTTTGAGTTTTACAACTCTCAATTGCCAACAGGCAAGAAAGAGAATCTGAACAGATCATGAATTTACTCTTATCAGATGAGGCAACGAACTTCAAAGCAAGAAGTATTGCATTAGCTTCTGCACTGAAGAAGGAACTGGCAGATGGTAATCGAGTAGAGTAGACTTGCTGTCTGTCCGAAAACAGCTGCCGATGCCACTCTATCACCATCATTTGAACCATCAGTATATATTGCAGAGTATTCAGATGCTACCAATCTAATCTCAGCAAAATGTTCCTGAATTAGTAAAGGATTTGTTTCTGATTTTTTGTATTGTATAAGTTCAAAATTAAAAGTAGGTTTTGGATTTAACCATGGAGGGTTTTCAGGAATTACAATAGATGCTATGTCATCCAAATTTATATCAGAATGTTTAAAGTGTGATTTTACTCGGAGTCTAAAAGGTTGAATTGTATTGGGTTGTTTATCGTAAACATTTTCATATAGGGGATTAAAAACAGTCATGTGCAGTATTTGAAGGATAAACCTTCAATTTGGTTGCATACTGCATACCAAGATTGATACGTCTGTTTTCAAGGGAAGGCTCGTTTGCTTCAGCATACAAACTCTCAACTGGAGAGGTTCTGAACGCTCCAAGTGAGAGTCGTAATCCTTGGTGATGGACTGAATCAAGCAACTTGATATACGACGGACGGGCTGAATCGTAAACGATGCATCCGTAATCCAATTTGATCGAATCAACGATCTATATAAATTTAATAAGACCGCAGTCGGTAATGGACACATTTTTAAGATATTAAGAGCTTTAAGGCTCTTATTTTGAAGCATTTTAACATTGGGTAGAAAGGTCAGTTTACTATCAAAAAGGAGACCTAAAAATTTAGTTTCTGGTACTATTGTTATAGGGGAATTGTATAATTTTAACACCGGGTCTGGATGAGGTCCTCCTTTTATTACAAAAGTGCATCCCTAGAGTTTTTGAGCTGGAGAATTTAAATCCATTCTCCATTCTCCATTGCCCATTTTTCTATATTATTTAGACATACATTGTAGTTGTAATTGTCTTTAAATGTTCTTCATATTCTTGCCCCGATAACATATCAGGAAGTCATCTACATAGAGAGAACACTTAATGTTATCATTTAAAACTTTAGCAAGACTGTTTATTTTAATACTGAATACGGTACCAGAGAGGATGCTTCCATGGGGAACTCCCATCTCTTGTTCCTGCATGTCAGAATACGTCGAATTAACTCTGACATTAAATTATCTGTCAGATAGAAAACTTGAAATGAAATTAGGTAGCTTACTTTTCAACCCCATATCAGAGAGGTCTTTTAAAATACCATATTTCCATGTTGTGTCGTATGCCTTTTCTAAATCGAAAAAGATAGACACAGCATGTTCCTTTTTGGCAAAGGAGTTTCGAATAAAACTTTCAAAACGAACAAGATCATCTAAAGTGCTTCTACCTTGACGGAATCCACACTGTATATTGGACAAGAGTCCATTGAATTCAAGAAACCATACAAGGCGAGCATTGATCATCCTTTCCATGGTTTTGTAAACGCAACTAGTTAGTGCAATAGGCCGATAATTCAACGGTTCGGAATGGTCTTTACCAGGTTTTGGAATAGGAATGATTTTAGCTAATTTCCAAATTGACGGAAAGTCACTTGTTTCCCAAATGTCATTCATGAGATCTAAGAGAGTCTGGAGTGCCGATTCCGAAAGATGTTTGAGAAGCCGGTAATGGATATCGTCGTGGCCACATGCAGTGTCATGCGCCTTATCCAACGATTTTCTCAATTCATATAACGAAAACGGGCGATTGTATTCCTCCAAATTCTTTGATTTAAAATTCAATTTAGTTTTTTCTTTTTGCTTTTTAAATTTTTGAAATTCGGGATGGTAATTTTGGGTAGATGCATTTTTTGAAAATGTTTGGCCTAATTTATTTGAGATGTCCTGTTCAGATGTTAAAGTGTCTTGTCCATCTTTTGTTTTATTATGTTTAAATTTGCCTTGAATTTTTTGTACCATATTCCACACCTTATTCATCGGTGTATGGCAATTTAATTTAGAAACAAAATTACGCCAGGAAGTGCGCCGAATTTGTTTCAATGTCCTTCGAGCTTTCGCCCTGAATATGCGGAAATTGCCGAGGTTGTCCGATGTAGGATTTTTCCGAACGGTCGTTCAGCCTTTTTGCGATTTTTGATGGCATCTTTGCAATCATCATTAAACCATGGTTTACCTGGGTGTTTTGGACTTCCCGAGGTCTTTGGTATAGTGTCATCAGCTATTGATATTACTGTTTCGTTAAACTTCAAAATTGGATCGGTGGCATTTCGGATTATTTCCATTTGAAATTTTTTCCTGTACATTTGTTCGTACAGGGCCCAGTCGGGTTTGTCAAATTTATACCGTGTAGGTCTTTCACCTACAGTAGAAGTTAAGCTTTCTAACATAATCGGGAAATGATCACTTCCACAGAGATCATGATGGACTTTCCATGAGAAATCGAGAAGAAGAGATGAATCAGTAGCAGTAAGATCAATAGCTGAATAAGACCCATTTCCAGGATGTAAATATGTATCAGTACCGTCGTTAAAGATACACAATCCTTCCTGGGAGAGAAAGTCTTCAAGTTACCTTTGTCGGTTGTTATTTTGCTACCCCACAAGGGATTATGTCCATTAAATTCCCCCATGATAATAAACGGGGTAGGTAATTGATCAGCCAAAGTTTTGAGTTGTATTAAACTAAGTGCTGAATTTGGTGGTATGTAAACCGAACATAAGGTTGTTGTTTTTGTCTAAACTGATGCGTACAGCAACAGCCTGTAGATCTGTGTTGAGATTAACATAACTGTGTAAAATGTTATCTCGAACGAAGATTGTTGAGCCGCCTGCAGCTCGTTCATCCTCATCTACATAAGTGCTGTACACGGAATAATGTTCTAAGGATATTGTATCACTTTTTGACAAAATGCAATTGGTAGGAAGGCCTGTACCAGTAAGCTGATTCCAATAAAATTAACCTTAAGGGTTAGGGTTAGGGTTAGATAATGTTATTCATTTTGGGGGCCGAATGGGGGAATAGTCTGGAGGTTTCCTTCGGGAGATCTACTTGGTGATATTCGAGCAGGGGAGTCCGACTCGTCCATCGCCACCCCCCACACTGTCTCGTCATAATGTCCTAATTTATTATGGGCCTGGACAGGGCCTTTGATCATCTTTCCATGTCCCTGTGGAGGACCGCTGGAGAGTTGAATTTTTTATTTATTTTTCTGAGATTTCTTTTCATTGTTTGAAGATGAAATTGAAGTTAGAGCTGTTTCTGAAGTGCTAGTTGTTTGCGATGAACTTGATGTCTTTTTGATGGAATTTTAGGTTTATTACCAGTTGGTTGAACAGTAAGTTGCGTTGGTTTATCCGTGTTTTCAATCCAGGTGAACATAGCTTGTGTTACAACCGAATTGAAAATAGGCTAGACGACATAGGATATGATTTTTGCACATTTGTATCATTCGTAGCAGAGATGAATCTACGTGCCTCAGGGTATGACATATTTTTTTCAGTTTTTATTTTTGAATTTCTTTCTCTTTTTGGAAAAACTAACAATCTTTTTAGGATTATTATTATTATTACAAAGCATTTTTATAGCGCATTATATAACAATACAATTACTCTAAGCGCTTTACATGTTTAAAATATACACAAATTTGTACATAAATAAGAAAAATAAGTGATGTAAGAATAATACATTTAAAAGCATGCCCAATTAAATCAAATACCGGTATAAAAACTTTAAGACTCAAAAAGCTTAACCAAATTGAATTAAAAAAAAGAAGAAAATTGCATATTATAAGAGAATTAGGGAAAACATATCTAAATATATTAATTAAAATAAAGGTATAAAAATGGACAAAAAATTGAATAATAAATAAACTTCGAAATCAGTGAATGTAACTAAAACATAATAAACATATATTACGCAAAGACGATGAATCACAGTAAGGAATAAAAAGTAATACTCAACTGTACAAAAACACAACAAATTAAAATCAAAAGTATAAAACAATATTGTAGTAGAACAACACCAGCTAAAACAGTCAATCACAGATCTGAATCTATACTCATTTCACAAAAGCGACTTTGAATAAATGAGTCTTTAGTCCCTTCTTAAATGCCTCAAACGATTGTTCATTTCGATGACTTGCTGGAAGGCTATTCCACATCAAAGCTCCGCTCACCATATGTTTTAGTTCGTGTGTTTTTTTGGCATTTCAATTAACGCAGCACTTTGAGATCGCAAGGATCGCGCCGGTTGGCAAAAATGTATGCGTTCCCCAAGATAAGAAGGAGCATGTCCATGCAAGGCTTTGAATGCATACAGTAACAGTTTATACTGGCATCGGAATTTAAATAGTACAGTTGGGAAAATGCCATGAGAGGTTGACCACGGTTGGAGCACTTCGGATCGTTGTTACAATCGAAGCCCTCGTGGTCTTCCTCACCACACCTGAATCATTTGAGTTTCCCTTTGCATTGGCCTTTGCCATGTCCAATTTCTGACACTTAAAAAGCATCGCACTGGATTTTGAACATATGGACTGACTCTAACGTTGTAAAGGCCCATGCGAAAGGAACTAGGTACAGTTGGGAAGATAAATGTAATCAAAAAGGTGTTTAATTTGATAACTTCTCCATTTCTTTTTTATGTAAAACGCTTCACATGTGTGACACCCTGAGGCACTAATTCATGACATATTTCATCATCGGTTAGTTTGGACAAATCATCGTCTGTGTAACGAATGATTCCCCGACTACTGTTCAGTGTTCCGTGAGAAGAGGATATATCGATATTGTGGATTTGTGTCAAAGCTAGTAGATTGACCTGTTGCTGTCTTCTTTGGCATTCAATCATCAAACCACCTGAACGCATTTTCGTAACGTTTTTTACTTCTCCCGCACAGCTCGTTATAGATTTCCCGATTACAAAAGGTGACAATTTTGTAAGAGGTATGAGATCTTCTTTACTTTTAAGAACTATAAATTTAGGAAACAGATCGCTTACTCCAATTTCATCTGTAATTACATTTTCCTTTTTTTGGATTTGATAAAGTCGGACACAAAGGTGAAGCCATGTTGCCATGTATAAAGGTTCACCATCCTTGTCCCCCACCCACCACGGAGTGCCAACACGGGCGATACTTGAATTCTGAGGATCTCCGTCAGATAGTATCAGGGATTCCAAGGATGGTATACTCGACCAGCAGAATTTCACTATGAACGCAAGCTTAGTATCAGGGCTCGTTCCCCGATGACACAACCGTTCGAAATACCAACTACTCGATTGACCCATTAGCCACCGCCGTCTTTAACGATCCCTTCTTTCAACTATTTGGAGCAAAAACGTTATATTTGTTCTATTTTGAGTCGAACAGTGTTAACAGGATCAGTTAAAGGGCTTGACGTGACCAGCCGATTGATCGAATCGGGTCCATTCGACCTCCCGTCTAGGTGAAATAAGGGCCAAAGAGGTGTGTTTCAACCAACAGGATCCCGTTGTCCACCATTACGGGTCGCAACACAAGGAAAACGTGTCGCCTCATTTAGTATGGCTTTTACAAGCAAGAGGGTGCTGTGGGCCTATTCGTAATCCCCTGGACCGACACGGGGCGAAATATCTTTTAAACTATAGATTTTAAAGCAGAAGTGTAAACAACGCTAATTTAATTTGGAAGTTTACAGACCAGACAGTGAACGGATTTGGCCTTGTTCATATAGAAAAATCGCATTTTAAAGGCATTTTTGGTGTATATTTTGACAAAGTTTGATGAAATACGGAGGGAATAAGTCGATAAAAGAGAACAGCCTGCGGCCGTGGGTTTTAATCCCTGAGGACAATAGACATTCGACGGTCACCCGAAAGATTCCATTGTTCTCCGTAGAGCCCGTCACCATCTCTTACACGCACTATTGAGTTCATTGATTTTTACCTGTAAAATTACTTGGACTGGGACATTTTTCGTTATTTTTATTTTTTCACAAAATATATCGCACTTCTGTCTTTCACAGTGAAAAAAAATGAAGTCTTCCTATATAATATGAAGAATATATCATTGTCATTTTGTTCGATTCTGTATGACATTTTGAATTCATATACATGTAAGAAAATGGAACGAAAAAAGAATTTTGAGATTGTGCAACTTCCTAATGAAATAAAATGCTCGTAAAATTAGTACATTTTTATATTATAGAACCTCAGACACCAATTGGAGGATTGATGTTTTTTTTTGGGGGGGGGGGTTGAACATGACATTGAGCACTGTCATTTTGTGAACTATTTTGTTTGTTTTACCAAACTTGCAACTTCACATTGGAAAAAAAATACCTAAAAACTGCAATGATTATTGATGAATCATTGATACTTGTAATTGTTTCATGTAACTATTCTACTAAACCAAGTTATATTTTTCAACTCAAACGTGAGCTAAAAGTTTGGAAATATATATTTAACCTATTCCATTTCGAAGTGTTTATCCAAAACAGGAATTCAAAGTTTCGATCTTTGTCTTTGTTTGTTTTTACTTTTCATGAATATAAGGCCCGTTTTGTGTTTGGTTTTCAGTTGGATTATAAACTGTCCCTGTTTATCTTTTTTTTTTTGCGTCAAGTTGTTTTGTGTATTATCTATGTGTTATAATCAATATATAAGTTAATAAATTCATCTGACCCCAGATAGTTTCAACAGTTACAACTGTTCTTAAACTTTAATGAATTGGCAGACACATGTTCCAAATATTTTCGGCATTGACTTAAACGTGACATTTATACCATTTTTACATTTTTTTCTATGTCTCTTATCCTAATATATTATACTTTAACCCGCGTCGTCATCCGAGTCATCATCTCAAAACTCAATGATAATAGGTTCTATGACACTTCTATCTATACAGTTTTATTTGCAGTATTATTTTTCAATTTTCACCTCATGTTCTTCTGCTTTTGTCCACACATCTTTTGTAATTTTTCCGAAAGCAGCATACGTGAGTTCTTTAACATCTTTTAATCGGAAGGTGATATTGTTTTTAGCTACGAAACCTTTGACTTGCACCCATATTAATTCCATAGGATTAAGTTCAGTGTCGAACGGGGGTTCTTATTACTTCATGTCCGTGTAAATTAGCAACTACTGAGGTCTTTTTTTTATTATTTTTTCATATAAAACTTTTTGGTATCAGTAGCAGAAAAGGGAATGTTGTGTTGTGTAAGATAGTTTTGAAGAACAGCTTTTATTCTGACTAAAATCTGGGCACACCGTATCTTCTGTTTTAACATTGTGATAACTTGCATTATCTAATACAACCAAGCTAGGATTTTTCAAAGCAGGCGTCAATTTCTATTCAAACCACTCAAAAAAGACAAAACTATTCATCTCCTGGTGATAGTCACCATCCTTTGATTTGGCCAGAAACACTAAATCGCAGCCGTCAATCAAACCCTCACTTCGCGTACCTGCATGGAAAACAATCAGACGTTTACCTTTGCCCGAGGGTATGGGGCGTAAGACCCATCATTCGGAAGCCACATATAATCTGTGCAGTGATTTAGGTTAACCCATGTTTCATCCAGGTACACGATATCATACCCTGCTTCCCTAAAATATTTGATCTTTCTCAGATAATTACACCTATCATTGATAATAGACACTTGGTCGTACAGAACTCTTCAATTATCACCTATTTTTTTTATAAGTTATATCCAAGATCAATGAGAGTTAGAGTAAATTTAGACTTTGATATTTTAATATAATCTTTTATTTCTGTATGTATTATTGAGACGGTCGGAGCAATTTTCCGTGAATATAAACCGTGGTTTATTCTTTTAATAACACAATGATCAAAGTCGTCCAACATTTTAGCTCTTTCTTTGGGTCTATTTGACTTACAAGGCCTCTTACCATTCATAATACGGTACACTGAAGTGTAAGACACACCCAAAGCTTTAGATGTCGTTTGATATACCCTATCAAATGAGACAATTGGCTTCTTCGTTGCCTTTTCCTTAGTAAAAAAGGCAAACAACTTTTTTACAAACTTTTGGCATTCCGTATATAAGTCAGACTTTTTACACATTTAAACAAAATGCAAAACATAACAATAATTTATGAAAGAAATGCTTGTCAGTTTCATCTAAAGTACACGTGGCTGAGAGAAAGATTTTACAGGTAAGATACCTGACATACGGATGGCTCTTCTATAAAGTATGTGGTAGAGTGAATTTGTACATATTCTTTCTGTATAATGATTATTTTTATTAACAATTTATTTCTACTTATTAAAGGTTTATTAGCTAATCATGATTAAATACATTTGTATGTAATCCTTAATATATTTCTATTTCTGTTTCAGTAACATATACATATTTTAAATTAGTATTTATAGTTAAGATATTTATTCATTTAGTAATTAATAATGTTAAGTAAATGCTCCATACTATTTTCTCTTTGCATTTCTTATTGGTCAGTTTGGTCAGGTGAAATTTAGGCGGGAAACTCTTTTTCATTTCTATTGTACTATTTCATTTACTGGTTTACTGACAGGACATGTTTAACTTTCTTGTCTCATAATTATATGGATTGTGATTATTCTAATCTAAAGGTCGGTTTCTTTACATTTCTTTATTAACCATTTTAACAGTCAAGATGTATTTATTATTCATAGAATGCAAGAATTTTGAATGAAAGTTATAAAATATATAAAATACATATAGATTAAGCATTGGAAAGTTTACAGGTAAAACCAGCTTAATTAAAAATAAGTAAAAGATAAAAGTATTATTTTTAATTAATTGCAATGCTAAAGTTTAAGTTTAATAAAATAGTAACTGTTACTTTTAATGAATGTTATATTGAATGTAGAAAACCTTTATCTTGTCATGAAACACATGACTTATAGTTTTAATTTTGTTACAGAGGTTTTCAACTGAGTTTACCAGAGTCACATGGATTATAGATCATTATATGCCTATATATACAAAGACCTTTACACCTCATGTGAGGTAAGATATTGTGTTGTTTTATTATTTTACTAATTGTATTTTTGCTTATTACTTTTAATATGCTTATGCTTACTTTATTGATTTATTTGCTTTGCTTATTTATATTATGTTATTTTGAAGATGTCATGTAAATGTCAAGATTTGCATATAGATGTATATAGTCAGTAACTGACAAACTTATCAATAATGTACACCTTACATTATTTTGCAATATAAGTATTTCATTGTTTAATGAAATATGTTTGGGTCAAATTGGTTATATTTTTATTTACACAATACAAGCACTTTTGACATATTCAAATTAGAGTTATCTTTCTTTGTGCTGTTTATTTATGTTATTTTAACTTGTGTATTTGTAGGGTCATCATTTGTCATATCATAGAATAAACTAATTGTTTGTAAACTGTTGATGAATGGACTCACAAATAAATTAAATCTACAACCTGAGAGATGTTTATTTATTTAAATCCACGATGATAAACACCAAGATTACAATGGCGCCCAACGTAAATTTGTGACTTCCGGATATCAACAGTGTCAGTGTGGAATCGATTCATAAATTAGGATATCTTAACATTAGCAACATCCAGACGACAGAAAAAACGAAGAAAGTCTTTAAGTATTTATGTATGTACAAGATAATAACCACTTTATTTATACTTAATGTGAAATGTTGAATGTCAGCTATATATATTTGAACACATTTATGCCAGAAAATTAGTGTTAGAAACATACTTTAATAACATGTTTTAGTAGACAGTATTTACAAATATTAGTGATAGACTTTATTCATATTTGAGAATTTGTGATACTTAGATTTTTACAGACCCCCTCAAAGTTCAAGGTCAACCGGAAACAGGAAGTGAAGACACACCCACAGCATATGTAAACAAATACTTAAGGGATTGTCACTTTATTTCATCAGTCAGAATAAGTGATACTTGAGTATTGCCACTATTGGTTTACATTAACTTATTTTTTTTGAAAATTTACATACACCTTTTTGATAATTGAACTTACACTTTCTAATTTTCTAAATTTACATACACTTATTTAGTAAATTTGTTAGTATAACAAAATACACCATTCATACTTTTATATGTACTTTGAACATGGTAACTGTGTATATTACATGTATTATATGTTAGTAGCTTTGTGTCTTTGTTTATATTTTGTGTATTGTCGCTGTATATGAGTATATCATACTTTGTGTTTGTTATATTAGAAGCAAACTTAGTTGTCATTAGTTTTGTGTATTGAACTTATATTTGTCTATTGTAATTGTGTATTGTACTTTGTATTGTTTAATGTTTTAAAATAATTTAATACTTAAATCAAATTAATTTTTTTTAATTAAAAATTTAAATTTACAAATAATTGGTTAAAATCCAGAACTCTAATATTATTTAAAAAA
>MJUT01030027.1:17757-29416 GCA_002080005.1 Gigantidas platifrons | reverse complement strand
AGGGTCATCATTTGTCATATCATAGAATAAACTAATTGTTTGTAAACTGTTGATGATTGGACTCACAAATAAATTAAATCTACAACCTGAGAGATGTTTATTTCTTTAAATCCACGATGATAAACACCAAGATTACAAGTACATCTACCCCCACCGAACAATGACAACAAAATAGGACAAAAATGCAAATTTCCCTCGGAGTGCAGCCTCAGCCAAAACAATAAGAAGCATTACAATAACAGTTTTAGTCAGCACTCTTAATTCTAAATAAAACTCTCGTTTATTTTGCTGTTCACAAATCTATATCTTAAAAGATATTTAGACAGAAGTTATCCACTGGATAGATGCTAACTTTATCCACTGCTTTGAACAACCGGGCGCAGGTGCCGAAGTGACTTGAATTGTATCCAATATGGGGTCAAGTCAGTTAAATAGCAACATGTGTGTAAGGAGATGAATCAATAAATGATCAATATCAACCGGAAATGGATTCTAAGTTTCGGCATAGACTGGACATACGGAGTGAAGAACAAGTGAAAATACCCTTTTAATTTGAATAAAAAATAACCATCCAGTTTAAAAATAACAAAAAAAATTAGAAAGGAAACCGTACAGCTTCTTTACATGAAACGATTAATTTATTTAAAAAATGGACAATCGTAGTTT
The DNA here is from genome assembly GCA_002080005.1 of Gigantidas platifrons. Classification (NCBI taxonomy): domain Eukaryota; kingdom Metazoa; phylum Mollusca; class Bivalvia; order Mytilida; family Modiolidae; genus Gigantidas; species Gigantidas platifrons. The sequence goes on along the minus strand of MJUT01030027.1, from coordinate 28,750 downwards.
CAGAAACTGATATATCTGATAACCGCAAAGTACAACAACGAGCAATAACGGACTTGTGTATAGCACTTTCCCGGCGGAAAGTACCGATCAGCATGTCACTTTCCCGTGTATTTTTTTTTACTTTCCCCGGGAAACGGGAAATGGGAATTTTCATGCACTGAGAAATACCAAACATGCCAAAGGGGCAGTAAAAAAATCAAACATCCAAGGACATTATATATACAAATCAGGGAAACAAAGAACGAACAGCAACTGACAGCACAAAACATGTACACACACGAGCAACACGACCCCCGGATGAAAATGATACTTTTTTAAATGATGATAGACGTTTGACTCATAATCATAGACTAGTAACATACATGTACATGTCTATGCGTAGATCCGATGCGCGCCTGTAGTCTGTGCCTAATCCACAGGCGCTTGTGTAGAGACTGAACTATGCTCGTTGGACCTAAAAATACAACAAGGCCGGACTCACTCCTACTACCCCTGTCACTTCAACCGCTATTTCCCCTGTCAAAATGTCGATAGGATAGAAATCGCCTACTGATTTATAGACATCGGAAAGGTTTTCGATACTGTGTGGCGTGATGACTTGTGGTACAAGTTATTTATGTGTAATAATAAAGGTAATATGTACCATGTAATTTTAAACTTGTATAATAATATACAATCAAGATTGTGTTTCAAATTTCTTCCCATGGTTAAACGGTGTTATGCAAGGTAAAAATGTATCTATTTCTTTTTTTATGCGCACTATATCTAAATAATTGAGAGACTTTTTTGACAATCAAAAATGTACAAGGCGGTAAAAGCATTTCCAAAGACTTCGAAAACGAATTACAAATTTATGTGACAATATTCACTGTTCTTTATGCCGACGATACAGTACTGTTGGCAGAGTCTAGTGAACAAACATTTGGCGTTAAAAATTAATCACTCGAACTAACACCGTTGGTACACTGCAACACCAATTATTTTAGTATATAGGGTTGAACGTTCAGAACGCTACCATTTGACTGAAATATGCCTGAAAGGGGCGTTAATACACAAATTCTAACCCTTAATAAGTATAAGTTTTGTGAGTTTTCCTTCTTTATGGTCTATTGTAAAAATAAATCCAACAATCTGTAAATTTATGAAGATATCATCATGTGGAGGTTTTCAACTTAAAAGTACAATTTATAGAATGTATGATTCCATAGCTCAAAATCCTGGAATTATCACTGATGAATTTTACAATTTTCATAAAACAAAATTCAACGAGAACATGCATTGTACAATGAACGTTTAAACTTTATGTTAGCTTACCTTAGTCATTTCCTCTTGCGTTGTCATTGTAGTATTTTATTCTGTTAAATACTCATTCATTTGTTAATGTGACATACTAAACAGGGACGTAATACTGCCTTGCCTGGAAGAGTCAAAAACACAAATGTTGCCTTGTACAAGAAAAAGTAAAACAGCAACAAATCTGCCGTATCGGAGGTATTAAATCATGATTTGTCCTTCATGGAAAAATAGAATGACACAGATTCTGCCACGTACGAAAAAGTAAAATATCACATTAAATCAGGGATTTGTCCTTTCTTGGAAAAATAGGATAACATAAATTCTCTCACGTAAAATAACACAAATTCTACGGAAAATCAAACTAGAGCACATTTCTTTTTTGCATATAAAACAAAGTAACTACAATTTTTCCTTGTTCAAAAAAATAAAATATTAAAAAATCTCCCTAATACAATTACTATTTACGTTGGAGAAGATCTGCAACGTAAATGGGCCAATAATCCTATTCAAAGCTTTATAAGGCAAACCTAATCACGCGATATATGATCTGTTATATTATGGCCGACATCACACTTCATACTATTTTCCTGTTTTGCCTGCTAATGCCCACACAATGCTATTTTTAACGTGACTGTCAACCTTAACGCATATGCGTAGTATGAATTCAGAACATAATATTCCTTTTTGTTGATTTAAAGTACACAATTTATAAAACATAATTTTACTCTGTTATAAAAGATGAGGTGTCGTCGGCAATACGATATTTAATCTAATACAAATTGCAGAACATTTAACTTTCTTGTAGACACAATAAGTACATGAATGTTCCATTGTAATAATCCATTGTGTTATTAATTTATTTTTTGGTTGTAGATTTAGACAATTAAAATGGGGATTGTCGATGATTTACAGCTACCTGTATAATCACTACCTATCACCACTAAATTTGTGAGCTTAAATTTCGAACATGGGAAAATGTACTCGATACAACATAAAGTGATAAATTTGTAAGAGACTTAAGACAGATCGGTATTTACTCTGGTTTCCTCCACCAATAAAACTGACCTCCATGATATATCTGAAATATTGATGGACGTGGCGTTAAACACCATAACCCTAACGCTATTCACATTCATTTTCATGGTAAACTATTTTGTTGTATATTGTTCTCTTCAAACTAGTCCTATGCAGGTTATGTGTTGTTCCGACCGTGTGGTATTTTTTGCTTTTTGTTTATTTTTCTTCTATTTATTTTAATATTCAGAACAGAAAAGCATATTTATTTTAATATAAGTAATGGAGAATTCACTTCAGCTGTAGATTCTTAAAAATAATCAACGAGACTCGTAAGGGTCGAGTTTATTATTTTTAAGAATCTACAAGTTGGAGTGTATTCTTGTACATAATACATTTCCATCTGCAACAGTGTTTTCATTTTATAAGTTTACCTTTTTAATGTTCAGAAAGCTAAATAAGCCAAAATTAACAAAAAATAAACAGCAAAATTTGATCAGCATTCGTGCTTTCGATTCTCGTTTATATTTAGATATTTCAAGGTCTTTCAAGTGAAAAGAATCGTTTATATTTAGATATTTCAAGTGTCCCAAATGTTCACCTGTGGTCTGTCTGATTTGTTAAGTTGTGGTCGGTTCGTTGGTTGTTTTGTATTGCGAGAATACTCGTCAGTTCTGAACATAAATTATGCCAAATCTGAAATACTTGTATCGTGTCTAGTATATATTGATCAATTACTTGTTTAAGCAAATTGTTATTTTTTTTTAACAAAGCTTACTATCAAAAGTTATATATACTAATTATAGAATATTGTAATATAGTCACCTTAGCCCAGTGGTAAGATGGACGTTTTGAAAGCCCAGCAGTGGTTCGGTACCCGAAAGTCCCAAAATATGTATATCACGTTTTTAAGCCTAAAACAATAAAAGGTAAAAAAAAGTTCATATATTTAAGAACAAAAGAATAAACTGTAGATTCTTAAACTAGAGGCTCAGATGAGCCTGTATCGCTCACCTGATACAACTAAGTCCTCTTAAGAATGTCTGCATGCCGAATACATCTAAGTTACTATTCAAATCCTATAGGGTTCTATGTTAAACTATGTCTGCTCATGGCAGCCATCTTGGATGGAGGTCGTGGTCACCGGACACAATTTTAAAAGTATACCACCCAAGGACCACCCATGCCATGTTTGCTTTAAATTGACTGACTGGTTGCAGAGGAGAAGACTTTTAAACAATTTTCCCATAGGGTCCTATGTTAAAACTATGTCCGCTGACGGCAGCCATCTCGGATGGAGGTCGGGCTCACAGGACATAATTTTGAAAGTTGACTACCTAAGGACCATTCATGTCATATTTGCTTTAAATTGACTTGCTGGTTTCAGAGGAGAAGACTTTTAAACATTTTTTCCATAGGGTCCTATGTTAAAACTAAGTCGAGTCATGGCGGCCATCTTGAATTTCCGATCAGCAAACGATTCGCAAGTTTAGTACAGGACCACCCAATGATCATTCCTGTAAAGTCACAATTCAATTGGCTTAGTGGTTTCTAACAAGAAGATTTTTAAAATATCGACCAATCAGAACACATTATGGGCCCTGGCAGCCATGTTGGATTTCCGATCAGCGCCAAAAACAAAAATCTTGTATATGACCATCTAATGAACATTTATGACAAGTGTGGTTGAAATCTGTTTCGTGGTTTTAGAAAAAAAAATGAAAATGTGAAATTCCCATAGGGTCCAATGTTAAACAAAGTCGAGTCATGGCGGCCATCTTGAATTTCCGATCAGCAAACGATTCACAAGTTTAGTACAGGATCACCCAATGATCATTCTTGTAAAGTCACAATTCAATTGGCTTAGTGGTTTCTAACAAGAAGATTTTTAAAATATCGACCAATCAGAACACATTATGAGCCCTGGCAGCCATGTTGGATTTTCAATCAGCGCCAAAAACAAAAATATTTTATATGACCATCTAATGAACATTTATGACAAGTTTGGTTGAAATCTGTTCAGTGGTTTCAGAGAAGAAGAGTTAAATATGAAAAGCTAACGGACGGACGGACGGACGACGGACGCTTACCCATGACAAAAGCTCACATGGCTTTCGGCCAGGTGAGCTAAAAATAATCCACTGTTCGAACAATAGTGTGACGTCAGAGAAATGTATTATTACAAGAGAAGTCCCACCTTTTCTATTTTAAAACGATTCAAATCGAGGACAGTTTAAAGGGATATTGTCTACCAGCTGCGTATTTTTTTCATACCCAAAATTATTGTTGATTTCCGTACTAACCTTCATAAAATGAAGATTAACACCGAGTTATGCTGCAAAAGATACGATTTTTTTTTACAAAAAAGATCCAAAACTATGGTTATCGGAATTATTGTTCGGATGACAAGAATGTAATTTTATTCATATTACCTTCTAATGTTACTCGTCTTGAGCATGCGCACTGTTTAGAAACAATAAATAACATGTGGTTCTTGGGCAAAATGTAGTTTTGATTATATAAGTCATAAGTCATAAGTTTATTGGTTCACCAATCAATGGCCCACAGGGGGCATATACAATATGATCAAATTAAAATATAATTGTTTTACAACATAAACAAAAAACAGCAATAATGTTTTCACCACTAGTTTAGAGCCAAGTCCTATGTGTGTATTGATCCCTGTAACAATTGAGGAGGAGATAAAATGCATCTTAAAATAAAGAATTAGTATGACTACTTGAAGCACCAAGGGTCCATGCCATTAGGATGAACTTATGGCCTACGCCAGTTTTGTGACTATACAAAATAGTAACAGTATCAAAAAGCCAACAATAAAAAATATTGATTACAAAATATATTAAGACTCGTTCATTAAATAGGGTGGCCATCAAGCAGGGAGAACCAAGGGATGGTGCCAGTTAACAGACCTGTCACCCAATATAATCACAAGTCTGAAAATCTTGTGCTCCCCGCAAGATGGCCAGCCCGTGGATTCCATAATTCAAATTATCGAAAAAATTTAATAAACAAAGACAAAAATAAGGTAAAGTATTTACATCATGGGGTGTAGATATACACAATTTTGGACTTTCAGAATTTATTTAACATTTATCTAGAAAAATGAGCTCCATTTTGTTTTTAAATAATTCATTATAAGTGAAATAGTTTGCACTAATTCAGTTTAGAGCAATAAAAAATCTTATTTTAGATTTTGGAAGGAAAGATTTTCTCGTGGGACTTTCTGATTATTTATTTCGTTTTTTGTTTTGTTTTTTTATGGGAGAAGCATTTTGGTCTTGCAAAAAAAATATCAGTTCCCCCCTCAAGCTATTCAATTTTAATTTTATATGTTTTTTTACTAAAAAATTATTTTGATTCTGAATCTTGAATAAAAAAAATTTGGCTGGACAGGAGAGAACAAAAATATTCCGACTTGCCATTTTCACAATATAATCAAATACTTGCCATTTTCACAGACACAGTATAATGAGTTTTTCTATAATCATATACAAATTTTGAAAGAAAAAAAAATCATTCCGGTGTCGTATAGTAAACCTTCCGCATAGCAAACCTTCCCCCAGAATGTTTACTATATAGTAAACATTCCCCCACGGAATATTTGCTATATAGTAAACCTTCCCCCGAATACTTTACTATATAGTAAATATTCCCCCGGGGGGGATTTATTATATAGCAAACATTCCCCCATCCATAGCCGATCATCCCCCCGGATATTTTGCTATATAGTAAATGTTCCTCCTTAATCCGGATAATTACTATTGATTCGGAATTTAGCACCTTAATCGTGTTAATTTTAATTGTTATATACCATTAATTATATCTGGTTATGATTAAAATGTAAAAAAGCACAAATCTATAGTGTCTTGTTGTTAATCGGTTAGGTAGGAAGGTTTACTATGCGGAATAAATACTATATAGTAAACGTTCTCCCATGGGGGAAGGTTTACTATATAGTAAATCTTCCGGGGGGTTAATCTACTATGGGGGAAAGTTTACTGTATGACACCGGCACTTCGCCGAAAAATACAAATGTAAAAGAATATGATTTTTGTCGCGTCTGAAAAAAAATTATGTCTAAAAAAAACACAGCCCCCTTCAAAGTCAATAGTCAGTACCATATAATTTGCCATTAGTATTTTCTAGCAACTGTCTTGTGGAATATTAGAAGGTCTCTTTCGTTTCTAATCCAGCCCAAATTTCTCTAAAACATTCCAGTCAATCAACACTGGCTACGTCATTCGTTTTCATCAGACATGTATTTCACTGTGTTCTATGTTTCTGTTTTCATATTGTTTCTAAAACTGGCTAAAATAAATTAATTTATCATGTGTATCAAAATCTCGGGGAACAACTTCATAACTTATATGAGGAAAAAAATTAATTTAGTTATTTTTAAGGCCGGCAAAAAAGTCCGATCGAAAATAACTCTAGTAGTTGCTTTTACAATTTGGGCCCCTGGGGTGCCTCCTGACATGTTTTCAATGGTTATCGTGGAAATATCGACTGAATCTGTTAAGGCATGTAGTTTTCATTCTTTCAAATATATTCCTGATACAAAAATTATTTATCTCTACGTCTTTTAGATACAATATCGGTTCACAAATAGCTTGTTTCCTCAACTTTTATAGAAATTTACCTGAATATCCATGCTGCATCCGGGCTACTGCCATAAAAAATAGATAAATAAATAGAGTTGGCCTCGCCCAGGTCAGTGCATAATTAATTAGCTTCCGGTAACGATGGTCAGCTTTTTTAATAGAAAAAACAACATTTCGGAGTGTATTCGTCAATAATTCGGTTTTTAATCTTCATTTTATGAAGGTCAGTACAGAAATCGACAATAATTTTGGGTATGAAAAAAATACGCAGATGGTAGACAATATCCCTTTAATAGTACATAGTAATGTATATGTTTTAACTGACGCTATTTTAAATTACTTGTATAGTTAATATAATACGTTTGTGGTTAAAGACGATCGAAACTGAAGACCTACGTACAATAGCTTTTAAATAGTTTTCATGAAATTATAAAAATATATCATTTTAGAGATCCGCTATCATATTGCATACCTTATTGTGTATTTAAAAATATTATTCACCTCACACCGAAGCTTTGAAAAATAACATAGTTACGCTACGTTGGTCGAACTTACGTTCTTATGTCTTTTTTTTTTACATAAATTTGAATATTGCTACAATAAAAGTTTTTAATACAAATTTCACGATTTTATCGATGCAGAAAATGTGATAACTGTCAATATTGTAATATTAACTTCATTTCACTAAAATTATATATTTATATATATATATACAGGTACTTTTATAATTTATAAATATTGTAATGCAAACTTTTTAGGTTTATGAAGTAATTACTATTTAATGTGCATACGTAACATTTACCACCATTTCATACAGCGATATATCGTTAGGATTATGGTTGTGGTGTTTAATGCCACTTTCAACAATATTTCAGTTTTATCATGGCTGTCAGTTTTATTGGTAGAGGAAACCAGAGTACCTGGATAAAACCACAGACCTGTCGCAAGTCACAGACAAACTTCATCACATAAAGTTTCAAGTACACCTCGCCATGAGCGGGATTCGAACTTACAACTTGGGTGATGATTGACACTGATTGCATAGGTAATTGTAAATCAACTGCCATACGATCACGACAACGCCCTATTGTGCTCGGAATAAAATTAAAACTACATGTTCATTGCATCTTTTTAAAATTGTTATTACGATACACTAACAACTGAGCCCACGATTTTCAGTCAAAAGTACTGTAAACATCAACAAAAATAAAATTATATAGAAATATAATCATAGTAGTGTGTCGTTTATCATTATTTGTCCTTTGGTCCTTTTTCGCTTGGCACTTGTATTGTCGGACCTTCGATTTACGGCCTCTGATGACCTATTTGATATCTTCAAACTATTCTTATATTGATCGTTCTTACTTATCAAAAATAAATATTACATTAAATAATTAATTCTTAGCAAAATGGTCTTCTTTAGTTGGAAATAGGTAAAAGTATTGGAGATACAAGATTAATGAAATAAATAAATTAGCAATTGTTCAGCCCTACCATGGCGAGAACATTTGTTCAGCTCTACTATGGCGAGAACAAGTTGCATTCAATGAAATGATGATGGTAATGTCAGGTTTGTACTAGACCAATACACTGATTTGGATCTTTCTAATGCTAGCTCACCGACAAAACAGTCCGCAGAATATACATACCATTCCTCTCTGACACATCATCCTGTTTCCGAACCAACCAGTCGTTGTTCGTTCTCCTGAATGGTACGTGCTAGGAGGAGAAGCAACAAGGCTAGCACGGTAATCATTAGGCCACCGATGAGCTAACAATAGAAGAGAATGGCTCTTCTAATGTAATTCCATCATCAGTGTTGCTATAAAACCTGAAACAAATCTAATCATAATATTGAACACGCAGACAAATTAAACACTTCAGTGTATGGAGATGTAAAAAAAAAGCATTGACGTATTTGGACCAAAGTCCTACAATTAAAATTAATCTGTATCGTAAATACAGTACACCAATTATCAATATGCCTCATCTTAATATTGTATGCATTTTGTACATTTGTTTCCATGGGCTTTTGTTCTGTCGACAGTATACATATTGTTTCTATGGTTATATTTATATGTTTATTTTGACTAAATAAATGGCTAGTCGTTTTAGCATTATACAGACATTGAATACTATCCACATCATCATGTTCATAATATAAACTTTATAAAATGATATGGGATTGACTTTCGTTTATCTGACAGGTTGACTAAGAAATAGTATAATCTACTGGATTATGATTAAAAGGAGCTATGACCTTGAACTGATAGTTGATTCGTTAGAAATCGAATTCGTTCCTGTGTAGGAAAATACAATATTACAAATTCCTTATATCATTATGTATGTTAGAGACAAGCTGTAGCGTAAATGAGACGATAAGTTATATTTAAAGTTTTATAAGGCACACCTAATCACGCGGTATGATCTGTCGTAATATCGCCGGCAACACGTTATACTGTTGACCTGTTTTGCTGATCAATGTCCCGACAGTGCTGTTTATACGTGACTGCTAAGCTTAAAGCGCATGCGTAGTATTAAATCAGAATATAAATATTATTTTTTGCTGATTTAAAGTACACAATATATAAAACATAATTTTACTCATTAAAGATGAAGTGTCGTCTGCAATACGATATTTAATCTAATAAATATTTCATAACAATGTGACTTTTTTGCAGACACTATAAGGACAGGAATTTCATATTTTAATGATCCATTTTGTTATTAATTTATTTGTTAGCTGTAGATTTAGACAATTGAAATGGGGATTGTCGATGATTTACAGCTACCTGTACAATCAGTACCTATAACCACTAAATTTGTGAGTTTGAATCCCGAAAATTGCAAAAAGTACTCGATGCAACATTATGTGACACATTTGTCAGCAACTTAAGACAGGTCGTTTGTTTTCGCCAGTTTCTCCCACCAATAAAAATGACCGCCACGTTATAGCTGAAATATTGATGGAAATGGCGTTAAACACCACAACCCTAACCCTATTTAAATGGTCTTTGAAAATGAAGAAGAAATTCATTTTCATGATACAATATTTTATTCCATTTTGTTTTCTCTTCAAAATAGTCCTACACAGTTAACTGTAAATATAATTATATAGGTTAAGTGTTATTCAGACGGCGTGGTATTTTTAGCATTTTGTTTATTTTTCTTCTATTTATTCTAATATTCAGAACAGAAATGTAGATTAATTTTAATGATACAAGATAAGCCACACCTTATGCGTATTAAAGCGTTTTAGATAGAGGATCTAAAGGACATTTCAATACTATATTGTAATGTATAAGTTTTAACTGATATTAAATTAAAATGACTTGTTTCGGTGTACACCCATAAAACTAGCTGAACCCCGCCACTTTTTGTTGAAGTGCCTGTAACAAGCCATGAAAGAGAACGGTCATGTATTTGTCTCTTTGGAATATTTACGACAAGTGGAACATATCCGTGGTCATTTGTGACACATATATTCTGTAACGACCAACCAAGTCATGGTGGTGACAAATAAAACTGTCGAAGTTATTGATGACTTCAACTTAATTTCATTTCACCAATTGTCAACAAAATAAAAATAAAAAGTATATATACATGTACATCTATAATTTATAAATATTTTTATGCAATTTTTTTATTTTAATGCAGTAATTACTATTTAATGTGCTTACGTAACATTTACCAACATTACATACAGGGATATATCGTTAGGGCTGTGGTGTTTAACGCCACTTTCAACAATATTTCAGTCATATCGTGGCGGTCAGTTCTATTGATGAAGGAACCCGATGTAACCGGAGAAAACCACCGACCTGTTGCAAGTCACATGAAGACTAACCGGAAAATAGTCTGGGGGTCTCAAGGGGATCTGCTCCATCGATTTCCTTCTGGAGATACACTTGGTAATGTCCGAGAAGGGGGTGTGACTCGTCTATTGACAGGCTACACACAGTCCATTGGTTGATCGGTACCATTATCGGAATCGGAGCAGGGAAAAGTTTTGCTTCTCTTGGGACACTCTCTGCCCTTAGAGATATGGTCTGCGATCTCCT
>MJUT01030018.1:56000-71280 GCA_002080005.1 Gigantidas platifrons | reverse complement strand
AACATCCAAGAAATCGCGTTGTTTGTCAGATATGTTCAAAACCAAATCATGTCGCATCTGAGTGTTTCAGGTATACACAACAGGGAAACCCGAATTTTCCGAGGGGCATAAGGCATGGCCGCGCTCGGGAAAGTAAAGAGTGCCGCTTATCGGGAACATGCACCGTTTCGTCATAATAGTAAGGACTTTGTAAATAATGTAAACAATAATATTTGTAGTGGCAATGATGCAGACTATACCGAACAAACTGACATCGATGACTCTGTTTCCGATGCTGAACTTTCTCATTCTAACCAATTTGTTTATTTACCAGTACGATTTCAGTCTGCACGGGTTGCCGCGCTTCTCGACTCTGGAAGTTCAATTAATATTATGTCTACAACTTTATATAATTTAATTTCAATTTCTTGCAAATCATCAATTAATACATGTAATACCGGAGTTACCGTCAAATATGTACGACTTATATCCCTTTGTACACATACAGTTTTTGTACATCATTTACGGAATATACTATCCGGTATTGTTTTGTGTATATACACTCTCTCTCTGTAACATATTTGAAGAAGAATGACGTTGGTTTAGCTCTGAGTTGTCTTTATTTTATTATTTGCCTACAATATATGTGAGCAGTTCCTTACAACAGTATGGTAATGTTGTTATATATTTGACCATGTACTCTGTACAGTACGGTAATGTTGTTATATATTTGACCATGTACTCTGTACAATATGGTAATGTTGTTATATATTTGACCATGTACTCTGTACATTATTGTAATATTGTAATATATTTGACCATGTTCTCTGTACAGTATTGTAATATTGTAATATATTTGACCATGTACACTGTACATTATTGTAATATTGTAATATATTTGACCATGTACACTGTACAGCATAATAATGTTGTTATATATTTTATCCGTGTACACTATACAGTACAGTAATGTTTCTACATAAATAAATCTATGTAGAAATGAGGGAAGATGCGTGTCAAACGGTTCACCGACTTCTGACTACCCTCGTAAAACTATGAAGAGCTTGGTAGAGACGAACAATGTGTTATAGCTGCTACAAAAGTGATCTTTAGGGTGCAGTGAGCATGACACTCGCTAATCATGTTACACACTATGATCCACTGGTCGAGATTTTCCGTATTATAACGTGACAACCTCTTGCATCCAGGGAACTCCTCCCCCGTATCCATGGAGACATAACCCTTTCCATGATTTGGTTTAAAGCCACTTTCAACAATATTGCAGTTATATCATGGTGGTCAATTTTATTGATGGAGGAAACGGGAGGACCCGGGGAAAACCACCGACCTGTCGCAATTCACTGACTAAATTTATCACATAATGTTGTACATCTCGCCCTGATCGATATTCGAACGCACAACATCAGTGGTGATAGGCACTAATAGCATAGGTAGTTATAAATGCGATCACAACCACGACAGCCGCGATGCATAGTGTCTTTCTTTAGTAGAGTTTAAAATGGTAATGAATCATTTGCCTTTTGCATAATGTTTTCCTCTATCACGGACAACATTATTAACAGACTTGAGAATACCAGTAATATGGCGTTCTCCTATAAGAAATAGGAACTGCTGAGTGCTTTCTCTTAGTGAGCTGGGATAATCCTGGTGTTTTGTTGGGTTCATGTTGCTCATCGCTTTAGTTGTCTTTGTTGTGTCAATTGTTTTTTTTGTGTCTTGTGGATGATGTTGCATGTGCCTGTGGATTGCTCATTCTTCGTGTTTTTCTAAAATTTATTCAAACAATTGTCTTTTGATAAAAAGTAACAAAATCAGAATAAATTATATACAGATTCCTAGTCCTTTTCAGATATTATATATTGTATTGGGTCACGTATTAATAAATATCATGCACATCTTATGGTTCATATTAGAGGTACATGACATGTTCTATCTACTGGATATGACTTTTTATGTACCACCTCTAAAGTGATTGGATAATTGAAAACAAACTCATAAAGTAGGCATTAAGCCGCAACCAATCAATCAATGTAAATCATATGTCCCTTTCCGATTAAATAGTCACTTTAGAGGATCATGAAAAGTCATATCCAGTTACGATAACTTTCATGGACCTCAAATGTGAACCATATGATGACCATCATTTTCAGCTGTCAATGGAATAAGTTGTAACAGTACCTCCACAGTGGTATTATAGCCAACATGCTGGTTTCGAGTTCAGACGAACGTGGAATCGATTCCCGTTCGGTTTAACCAGATTATGCAATTTTACGTTGTTGCTTCTCCCGTTAATAAAACATTGGCACAGTGGTGCTTACAATATCGTATGTTGTTTTTCAAAATGGCGCCAAAATGTTCTTTGAAATGACACCTGTAATAACTACAGCATGCTAAGAACACAGTCACTACATCAATATAAATAATATATTAAATTATAAATAATTATCCGTAATATGTCATCACGGTATACCACTGATGGACTATTTCTCAAGTCGGTCTCACGAGACTAATAGTCCATCAGCTAGACCCGGAGAAATATGTTGGTGCTGGATACCCCTGTAGACCGCATCTTTTTGGCACTAATCAAAGATAAATATATGTAGATTATTTATTCAAGTGTTGTACTCAGCTAATATATGCGGAAAATAGTACAACACGCGACCCTTTAAGGGTACCCAAAAATAGCAGGAAACAAAACAAAGCCAAGCATTGCCGTCCGTTAGGGTGTATCATGTCGGTTAATTTACTTCGAGAATTATTTATATATGCTTATTTTATGTCACTTATGCTAGAAAGATGATAACCATACATGGAAATACCACTTGTTGTAAATTTAGGGGGAGTGGGTAATTTTACTATATTATTTCACCTGTTGAAATAATTCAGTGTCTACAAGTACTGTGTTAAACGTTGTATTGCTCGATTATTTATATTTGCAGTATTTACTGTAGTTCCAATCTCTCTAAGATTAATCTAATGGAAGTAATTACATATATTTGACAACCAAAAAGAGGGGGAGGGGTTACATTAATTTTGTGCTTAAGGACCTGAAATCTAACAACCAGTACTTTTTTCCTCAAACTATGATTTCATGTTTTAATCTTCTTCCTCATCGTAACTTTTACTATCTCTCTCTGATAGAGTCTCTCTTTGATTCGTGCTTTGTCAAATATCAGAGCATCTGTGCAGGATAAACCTTGTGACATAAAAGAACAACGTTTTGTGGCGTAGACTGTTTTACACCCACAACTAATGAGCAGCATCAATGCCTCAAGGCTGTTGGTCCATCCAGTTAACAGACAAAATATTGTTTCTCCCATCCTTGTTTTTCAGCTGATATATCGACTGACAGGCGCGTTTCCAAACTGGTGCCTGGAAATATGCTCTTTGTGTGTTTCTGCATAGCGTCTTTGTAGGTGGTAGCTAACGCACTGGGTGCCACCCTGGTATTAAAAATCTGACTAAACAAATCCTGTCGATTAATTTCTACCAAAAAATGTCACAGTAATGAATATACATATATACATCATTGCACCAAATTTTACAAACTTTTACAGTCGTATTTTTAAGATATTTACAATGATGTTTTTCATGGATGGCACCCAGAAAAAATGAAATTGTCGAGGAAGGTTATTACACACTCATCCTTTGCTGTTTCTTTATTTGAGAGATAAAAAGAAATAGCTACTAATAATAACAAGCTTTTGAATTCTTATATTTGTCATAGTGGATGTCCAAATTATCAAATAACTGCAATTGTCTTTTTTATTTTCAGGTCGGTTGGGAAAAATACAGACAGCCACCCAGCTGTATTTTTAATTACTTCAAATTATGTGCTCCAGTTGTATTCATTTGATTCTGGATACTCTTTAGTTATCTTAGGTAAAGACTTTTTGAGTGTGTGTGTGGGGTATGTTTGGAGAGGATAAGTATTACAACAAGATTGCAACACGTAGCCATGTGTCTCCCGCTGCAATAGAAAGAGGTGTAAAGTGAGTGTAATCTTATCCATGTGATATGTTTATAAAATTGAGAAAGCATCCGAGATGCAACAGCCGAGTTGCAAGTTAAAATCTTGGGGCATTTAATATGTCTATTCACCATGATCATAAATATATATGGCTTAGGGGTGGGAATCTCAGCCATTAAAAAGTTCACTTCATGTAGGGGTGGGGTATGATCCCCTTGGCCTGAGCTATAAGGCATTTAATTTGCCTAGTCACCCTGATCATAAATATATATGGTTTAAGGGTGGGGATCTCAACCATTAAAAAGTTCACTTTAGGTAGGGGGTGGGATATGACCCCTGGGACTTGAGCTATAAAGACATTTAATTTGCCTAGTCACCCCGCTCATAAATATATATGATCAACCATTAAAAAGTTCACTTCAGGTAGGGGTGGGGTATGACCACGCAGGGCCTGAGATATAAGGCATTTAATTTGCATAGTCACCCTGATCATAAATATATATGGTTTAGGGCTGGAAATCTCAACCATTAAAAATTTCACTTCAGGTAGTGGATGGTGTATGACCCCGGAGCCTTAGCTATAAGGCATTTGACTTGTCTAGTCACCCTGATCATAAACCTATATCGTTTAGGGTGGGGATTTCGGTCACATTTTTTATACAGATTCCTGAGAGGGGTGGGGCTGAGCTGGGGCAGGGGGGAATGTTGCATCCTCAACTTCACATTGGCATCTCCACCCATACCAAATATTAAGCTCCTATCTTTTGTAGTTTCAGAGAAATGTGTAATTCTCAAAATATGTACTTTTTCTATAACAAACATGATTTTACAAGAATTTTATATTCGAATTTTGCACAGTTTCGAATTTAAGCTAGAGATTCTTAATATAATGCCTGTGTGTAGATTAGAAAACAATTGGTCAACAAATACAAATCTGAGAGCGCTTGCAATATATCCGGACGGACGGACAGCCGGACGCCCGGCATTTATATATCCCCCGCTCCGCTTGGGAGGCGGGGTACAATAAAAACAAATTCCCCAAACATAGCTTTCCATTTTTTTTACTACCATAGAATTAATTTACACCTTAGTATATCAACCTTTGTACATTTAATATTTCTGTGCTTTCTGCTATATGAATATTTCTGAATCTGTCAGCAATAATGTTATAGGAATATAGATTATTTTGAGAGAATTTATAAATGTGAGAATTTAACATTTCATCTGCAAACTGAAAAAGATGTAAATTTATGAGTGAAATTGTGTGTTGACACAATGCGTACATTCCTTGAAAATAGCCATTTTTATTTATAGATGTATAAAAAAATTCAGCTGGTATGATGTCGACCACCGAAATTTATATGCAACAGTGGAATTATATTAAAATTAGACAAGCAAAAACAAAAAATTAAGATACTTTATTTTCATGTTCTGTAGTGAGTATGAGTGTCACTAATCACAGACGGTCATGAACTGCTAAAAATAATACAGAATTCAACAAAATATATGTATAAAATGACCACAATGTACACATATCTTGTTTATTCTTTTGATATTTTCGGGTCACCTAATAATTATGTGAAGATCAAAATGGTGCAAACATGTCCATGGGGCAATGGAAATATTTCTTCATGAAACATACGAGGGTTGTGCGTAAAGTTCGTGGACTATCTCAATAAAATCTGACTGACATGTCCGAAATAATTGAAACTAGGATATACTTAATTACATGATTTACTGATTAATTGTACACAATTTTATCACAGTACATGCTTAAATAATCGTATTTTCGTCAATTTAAAAATCAATAGAAACTCACATCCGGAGCACGGCAAAAATACCACATAACATGCGAGTCACTGTTTTTAATTTTTTGTTTTTCTAACTACCAAACTCCGCGAAAATTCACCTGAAACTTACACTATGACGTCGACAATACTCTTGACGTTACACCTGCTCAATTTGAAAAGTCAAAGTTTCGAAATGGCTGAGAAATCTGGATTTTAAGAGCTGAAGACAAGATCGGCATTACTAAAAAAAAGGGACGTTTGCGGAAAAGGTGGAGCAGCGGGTGGTGATAAAGTTTTGCGTGGACATCGGAAAAACGCCAACAGAAACACACGAATTCTTAAAACAGTCAGCGAAAGATTGTAAAGTAAGCCGTTCATTGATATTCAAGTGGCACACAATGTTTGCGTACTGAAGAGACAGTTTAGCAGAGGATGAGACTATCTTTTAGAGAATCCGATGCTGCAAAAAATGAAGTTCGGGACGTTATTAACGGCGATCGGCGGCTAACTATCCTTGAAGTTGCAGACAAATGTGGAATTTCTAAGACTACAGCCCACCAAATTTTAGCAAATGATTTAAATATGAACCGAGTATGTGCTAGATGGGTACTGCGAATTCTTACAGCTGAACATTTAACAAAAAGAGTGGAATTGTCAAAACAATTTATCAAAAATGTTAATCGTGGTGGCATAAGATTTATAGACCGAATAATTACAACCGACGAAAGCTGGTTCCACTACTATGATCCGGAAACTAAACAACAGTCAAGTCAGTTGAAAAACTGTAACTCTCCTCCACTAAAGAATGCGAAAATAACCAAATCACTGGGAAAGAATATGACTGTTTATTCTCTTTATGGACAGGTATGGAATGCTACTGACACACGTTGTTCCCCATGACCAGACTGTCAATTTGGTACAAGTTCTAAGAAAGAAACGTCCTTATTTAGTTGCCAGTCTAGACCAAGTGATATTACACCAAGATAATGCACCTGCACATACTTCCCAAACAGCTCAACTAGAATTAGATTTACTTGGATTCGAGTGTCTGAAGCATCCTCCATACAGCCATGACTTAGCGCCAATGGATTTTGCTGTATTTCCGTACATTAAAACATTTCTCCGTGGACAGAGGTTCAATGATTTACCGGAACTAAGGCAGGAAGTGATGAATATAATTCTAAATATGAAAACGGAACAATTTGAGAAAATATTTGATGAATGGTTAAAGAGATGTAAGAAATGTGTCGAGTTGAACGGAGAGTACGTCGAGAAAAGTTAAATTTTACTACTGTTGACGTCGTAGAACATTAGGAATGTGTGTCACGTTGCTCTGGGTGTGAGTTTCTATTGATTTTTAAATTGACGGAAATACGAATTTTTAAGCATATACTGTGATAAAATTTTGTACAATTAATCAGTAAATCATGTAATTATTTCGGACATGTCAGTCAGATTTTATTGAGATAGTCCACGAACTTTAGGGACAACTCTCGTACATCACACAGTTTCAATATCACTTCTACAAATACTACATTCATTCCAACATGACACTTTCTTTTCAATATATTGATATTTTGCATGCCAATATATTTTAGTATTAAGTTTTTCAAATTGACCAATTTATTTTTATATCACAATATATTTTAAGTGATTTCCTGACAAATAAAGCAATTATGCTATAATTTCATAATACATAAGATTCTGGTGTATATTTTTAATATTTTTTATTTGACAAACACTTGAAATTCATTAGGAAAAAGTGTTTGTCACATAAAATGTGTTACACTCCTGGCATTTTTTACAACATATTTTGATGGCAATTTTTTTCTGGAAAGAGATATTGCAATTCTACTTTGTGGGCAGAAGCATATAATAATAACACACTTTTATTAGCAGCAATAAGATATAAAAAGACAAGGAGCACAGCTATTAAAAAGTAAAAGGAAAAGGAGTCATTTTTTTTTAAACTGCTCATATCTAATGTAAGCAATCTGTGTTGCCAAGAAGCTTGGCATTGAGGGTGGATTTTCAAGCGCACATATGACCATATATTTCAGAAGACAATGAAAATAGAGTTATCTTCCATACCCAAGGCCTACACCCTTAAATTTCTTCAAAACAATGTGTCTGCTATGCCTTCTTTATTTTTATTGGCTCACTTTTTGTTAAAGAAAAAAAAAACTACAATAGACAATAAATATAAATATATATAAAAAATATATAGATTTAAAATTGCTCAGTTAGATCGCTGTCAAATTATAATATTAAGTATGTATGTACCATCTAAACACGCTTAGACACATGTCTTATGTCTATCTCTAGATTTACCTTACGAGACAAGGTAACACTTTGACTACTGAAGCTATATTTTAATATACCGGAAGTGTTCGACTGGTTTTGGGCGCTGGACATAAGGCTACGCGATCGGTGCTGCAGTGTATCAATGGTGTGAGTTCAAATCTCGTCGAGGGAAGACAAAATTTGACAGCTCAAAGATCTAATTCTAACACTGTTTGGTTTAATTTTCAGACGTATATATATACAATATTTCATTTGGAATATAGATCCAAGTGTTGTAGTCTTAAACGATTGGCTCCTCAGCGTACGCGAATACTAACTTAACTCGAACAATACATTTTGGTCCGTCCGAGTCTAGCATAGCCAGGATTAATTTATCATTAATATTTCTTTCCAGGGTCTAGTTTGTTTTGGAGTAGAATTTATTCAGTGTGATCATATAGTTGGCATTATTATGATGGTATTTGCATATGTGTAACGACATGGAAAAAAACTACCCTTAATTTCACCACCAGGCTGATAAGCCATATCAGAGACGTCCCGTGCAAAAAATCTATAATAGTGCGTCTCGTGCAAGTTACTTCCGGTATTCTCGAAGACGTCTGCTTACAAACATTAAACTGACACACAAAGATGATTGGAAGATAGGAGTATCATCACAGTTCACAAAAATACTTTTTACTAATCACATTTAACGGGAAGTAAATTATGATAATCACATTTCTTGTAAAATATGAAACCAAACGTAAATTGTAAAACGAACGTTTTCTCCCTTGATACATACGTGGAGGTGATCAGTATGGAAGCCTGTACTATTTACAAACCGAATTGAGAAGGGGGAAAATGTCGTCAAGAAGACCATATTAAAAAAAAATCATAGAAACGTTAGATGATAGATGATTATATCACGTAGAGCGTAACATTATTTTGAATGAAAACGATTCACGGTCAATGTCCTCGTCACGATTCACGGTAAATAACAAAAAACGATACTAAAGAATCATATCTTCTATATTTCCTGTTTCAAAATGCCTTCATAGGAAATCTTGCCATTTATATTTATGGCGTAGAGATGCTCTTGTTTGACAATACTTTTTTTTTATATGAATATGTTGAATTAAAATTCCATATAAAGTCATTTAATTATTTCATTTTGTTTATTTGCTTCATAAAACAATTTGTCGGAAGTATATGATATAAAGATATGAAATTATAAACATGACCTTTTCCGTATCATCCCGGCTATCATTCCTCGACCCATATCAGACCTCGACTGCGTCTCGGGCTGATATGGGATTCTCATGATGATACACACGATGATATGGAAAAGGTCATGTATTAATCTCTATATAACGCATCCATTCAGAGTGATAAGATATCCACTATATTTGTGTATGTACTAATTTTGACTTGATACATCCTCATCGGATGATTTCCGCGTTGTGATGTCCATTACGATTTCAGCATAAAAACTATGTTCAGTTCGTTTTTACCTCCAGTTGTTTGTAGGAGGGAGCATGTCTTGTATACGTTGTTTGTATTTATTTGTGTAATGTGGTGTCCAGGATATATTGTGTTGTGTTTTTTTGGTTTGTGTTTCTTTGTCTATGTTGCCAGGTTCTCTGGACTGTCCATTTTTGATTGCCCCTTCGGTATTCTCAAACGTTTGTTTAATGGAGTCTGACTCATAAAGATAATTCTCCCCAATAATTAATACTGCATATGACCTTCCCTGAGTGTACTCGTGTGACAAATGACCTTGGTTCTCATGTATATCTTATGTCGCTTATAGTAAATTAATTTTAAATTTAGTTCCAAATTAAGAATTAAAAAACACCAAATATTATTTGGTCATATGGAATATCTATTTGAATACAGACTATTATAGCTAGTCTTAATTATACATTATCTTTAGAATCATCATTCAAACTAAAGTAATAATAGGCATTGTATATTAATTATGTGTTTATTCGACATGGTTAAAATCTTGTTGGCTATTTTGTATTGCTCTAATTATCAATAGTTTTAACAAAAAGAACAATGAATCTCCTGCTAGACCGGAATTCAACAAACACGAAACTCAGCGAACACTCCTACAAAAAAGATAATAATTTATAAATAATTGATTTTAGAGGGTCAGTGAAATGCTTGGTTCGTTGTTCCACATAGCCAGGCTTGACATATTATAGGGTTTGTAACTAGATTAACACGACGGGTGTCATTAGTGGAGCGAAAACTGCTTACCCTTCCGGAGCACCTGAGTTCACCCCCGCTTTTGAGTGTTTTGAGTGTTACTCGGTCTTTAGTTTTATATGTATGTTTTGTGGATCATTGTTTGTCCTTTTGTCATATTCCTTTGGCCATTGTGTTGTCTGTTCTTCTTTGATATACGGATACTGATTGCCCCTTTGGTATCTTCAAACTCTTCTTGATTTTATGTCATTAATATTTCTTTAGAGAGTAGTCTATATGGATGCTATACCCGCTGCAACCACTGACAATGTTCATTTGTGATTTCACAATCATGATTAAAAATTTAAACAGATTCATGAACCAACACTTGTTTTTCGTAGTTCAATTAGCACATTTATTCTTGATGGTGAATTGTCTACCCTGATGTATGGCAATATGTCTGATATATATTTATATATATGTGTGTGTGTGTTGATCGATCGATTGTAATTAATAACATCAGCAAATTTATTTCAGAAGCAGAGACACAAATTTATAGAAATTGAAAATGAAAAAGTAATAGTTCAGTTTTGAACAGAAGCATATCACAAAAATGCACAAGAAAACACGAACAATAAAATATCAAGCGATATACATGGAACAAATTAGACCGATAAAATTCCTACCTAATGCTCTATGTTTTTTCACTTGTATTTAACGTCTCTCGTCCCACGTGAAGTATGTCCGCAACAGTACCACTCCACTACTTATTGCAAAGCATTAGCGGTATGTACAAAGACAGCATTTTAATATATAATATTAATTTAAACACCTGTTGAGGGATCTCCATGTATAAATTAGAATAGGTAAAAACCATAACCCTTTGTGCTTTTTTTTTTATTAACGTCTATCGTGTTCTCTACGACATGTGTTCCTAAATAAAAAGACTTAAGGGTATGACGTGAACGGCATTTACCAATAAATTGATATAATTGAGTTGCTATATTTAATATTACAGCACGGAGACGGGATTTCGGTAAGTAGACTTACATTTGCTTCTTCAATTGTGATTTAACGGCACAATAAAAGGGGGAATAAATATCAAAGGGACATTTCTTCTGATGAAATTCCTACCTATGGCTCTGTACTGCTTGTCTATGTAATGTCTCTCTTTCACCTACCCTGTGTATTTCCACAACATAGTCACTCCACTACTTAGTATATATTCGATATATTTGATTTGCGAAAGCTGTAATATATTGAATGTTTTTACAATAATATTTTATTCTTAACATTTCAGCGTCATCACAGGATTATTACGGTAAGTAGAACTATATATAGACGGAAAGATAAACTATTTCATTTAATGGTGAAATGCGAATCGATAAAAATAACACCAGTTGTAGTTTAAAATCCAACAAGCATAACAAAATATTGGGCCCCTCAAACTTTAGACATAGAAGATTAGAGACTACATGAACTGATACATGTAATAGGTCTGTAACTCCTGATTCATACATGACACCCATCGTGTATAAGGACGGAATATGCATGTAACCATGATAACAATTATAGATGTAGACATTTGAAATGGTGTCTATTATACAGTAAAACCTCGTTTTTGAGAACTCAGACAAGTCGTTTTAATGGTTACATCGACTTAAGATAGAGATCCTAATGTAGCAGGAATATGATATTTATAAGGTAACTCATATTACTCAGATGTTTGGTTCGTTGGAGTTCGACATAGCCAGGTTTGACTTGGTGTCATTAGTATTTCACTACAGAGTATAAATGGTTTTGTGTCGGTTACAATCACTGAACACGTTTCATTGTGATTGTACAATCATGATTACACAATTTAAACAGGTTCATCGACCAACACTTTATTTTATTGTTCAATTTAAGCAACTCAGATTAGTGAATTTGTATCTTCCGTATTCAACTTTTAATCTACCAAATTTCAACCAAAGTGCATATGGTCCTAAATCATATATTAATTCAAACACATGTGGAGGGATCTCTATGTATAAATTAGTATAGGTCAAAACCCTAACACTGTCTGTTTTGCTTTATTAACGACTATCTGGCTTCTACGACATTAGTTACCTCAATAATAAGACTTAGAGAATGACGTGAACCACATTGAACAATAAAATGATATAATTGAGTCGTAGAAGCTTTAATGTATTGAATGTTCTTGCAATGAGATGTAATATATAATCTTCCTGATGTGTCGTGCCCTCCTAGTAAGTATACTTATATTTACATCTTCAATCTTAATTTAATGGCACAAAGTTAAAATCAATTAGAGGGGGAAATGTGATATAATTGTGTAGTGGAAGTTGTAATATATTGAATGTTCTTGCACAGAGATGTTATGTTTAATATTCCAGGAGCTGAACTGTCTAGTAGTAGGTATGCTTAGATTTGCTTCTTCAATCTTAATTTAATGACACAAAGGTCGACATAGTCAGGTTTTACCTTATGTTATTAATAGTTCTTTAGAGAGTGTAGATGTGTGTATGCCCGTTACAATCATTTAACACGTTTCTTTGTGATTTAACCATCATGATTATGAAATAATGAACAGGTTCATGGACAAATACTTTTTTCATTGTTGGTTCTTTCAATTGAAGCAACTCAGATTAGTGAATTTATAACTTCAATATTTCATTTTGAAAACTTAAATTCTCAAATTTTAATAAAAGGACACATGTTTACAAAGTAGATAGGTCACGTGTTAAAGTAACAGTCTCATGAATATACAAGTAATATGAATAATTAATTATCTTGAAACAGAGAGAAGAGCATGTACACAGTAGCAGTTAAATATGTTTATTCTTCAGGGGTTAAGTTTGTTCAACAAATACCTTATATGTCAATTATCGGGATATCGTTCAATCAAATTGCTCACAATTTGGTTTTTACAAACATTAATGATATCTTTTCCGCATTTTGCAACAACCGACGAACAAGTTGTGAATGTTCCGCCACTGTGCTCTCATCTTACTACCTATATACGACATTGTTATGCATACATCTCTTATTCGCAACCTTTCGGTATTCTAGTTCGAATTCTAACACAAATACGATGATCTGAAATGTTGTAATACTTCCTGTCACAATAAAGGGGGAATCGGATCGGGAAACCTGTATTCGGATTTGATAAGAGAAATAGTAAAGCAAAAAAATATCGACCGAAAAAAAAACGGGTAGGCATGGTTTTGAGGAGGTCGATCGGGCGAGGACAAACAAGCAATATTTTTATTTTGGCCCAAAGTAAACGATTTTGTTTTGCATTGTAGTGTATCAAATTAACAGTCTCCCAGTACCTATTAATTCACGACTGAAAACGAACGTTAGGAAACGGTAGCAGTTTGAAAGGGACAAAAATGGTGCTGGGATATGGGGGCGGGTCGGGTTAAACCAGTTAACGAGATCCCAACCCACCTCACTGTATATTATTTCAAACATATTTCATATAGAACGTGAATATTTAACAATAGGATCAAAATAAAGATATCAAATTTAGTGGTTACGAAGCGTTACTGGAATAACTTTAATTCCCATTTTTCAACAAAAACACCAGATTGTAAAAAAGTAAAAAAGTTGCAATAAAATTATCACCAATAGGTATATATACACACATTATTAATTGTCAGTAACAAGAACATGTACATATACTGTTAAAAAATTAAACATTTTTCAACTGGGAACTAATTTGGACTACATGTACTAATATTCTGTTTGTTTACTAAAGGTCAGTTATCTTTCTGTTTTGTTATTTTGTATTTCTAATTTTTACTTTAGTATGAAATTATGAGAATGCACATATTAAGATTGAATGTTTTATAATTTCATTTAAAATTATAATGAGAGTAATATTATCATGGTTATCCTTTTATATTTTTACAAGTGTTGAATTTCGGTAAACTTTTATATATATAATTTATATATATCTGATCAATTTATTCAAGATGATACTTTTGTTATAACTAATATGTTCTTAAGTAATTTTGACTTATCACTGCCCTTTTATATTATTCAGGAATTTATTATGCAGATTAGATTTATAGATATCCTAGAGTGATCAATCAGCTGGTATCCTTGTACCATATATAGGACGAGCTTTGTACTTGTTTGTTTATTTATTTGATTGTTTATTTGTTTATATGTTTGCATGTTTATATGCTTGTGTATTAAGTTAATTGTGTTTACTGGGTGTATTATGGGTTTATGTCATTTTTATTTGTGTCATATATTCTCTCGTACAGATATGTATTTGTTTTAGTGTATAAACTATGCTGAAACTAATTCCGAGGTGAGGTGACCCAATTGTATTGAAGCTGCAATTATTTTGTTATTTATCAAAGACAGAATGATTTACTTTATTGTATGCTTATTAGAAGAGTAACCTATATTGTGGTATTTTTCTTATAGAAGATAACTTGTAGAAAAGTGTTTTATTTTACATTTCTTTGATAAATCATAGATAATTATCTCCCTTTGATTGTATATTGTCTGATGTGATCTGTCTTGTAGTTGTCATGTATTTATGTTTATTATTTGCATAGTTGTAGGGTTACTGTTATTATTACTATAATATTTCAAATACAAGAATCGAACTAAAAGTTGGACTTATTATCACATTTAAGCCCTGCTACATTTGTCTCCGACACTACAACATTAGTGAACTCAAAGTTAGACTTATTATCACATTTAAGCCCTGCTACATTTGTCTCCGACACTACAACATTAGTGAACTAGAAGTTAGACTTATTATCACATTTAAACCCTGCTACATTTGTCTCCGACACTACAACATTATTGAACTCAAAGTTGGACTTATTATCACATTTAAACCCTGCTACATTTGTCTCCGACACTACAACATTAGTGAACTCAAATTTGACTTATTATCACATTTAAGCCCTGCTACATTTGTCTCCGACACTACAACATTAGTGAACTCAAAGTTGGACTTATTATCACATTTAAACCCTGCTACATTTGTCTCCGACACTACAACATTAGTGAACTCAAA
>MJUT01030018.1:0-33215 GCA_002080005.1 Gigantidas platifrons | reverse complement strand
GATTTACTTCAAAATTGCAGGGTAGGTAGATCTTGACATGCTGAACATGTATGCAGCTTGAATTTAACATCTATCTCTCATAGTTTTTGAAATAAAGGACAAAATGTACAAAATATGCCTAATTTGCATAATCGGTAGAAATCGGCTGAAAGAAAAATTGCACAGAAAAACCCGTAATATATGTTAAACTACACATTGCCATGTAGCTGCAGTTGAAATTTGAGCTCATTTTAACTTATACTTAAGCAGCAATAGACAATTGAAATTTCATCCCCCCTTTTTTCTATTTTTAGCTTGGCGGCCATCTTGGTTTGAAGTCGGGAATACCGAACACAATTTTGGAAGGGGGCCATCCAAGGACCATTCCACCAAAGTTTGGTTGCAATTGGCCCAGTAGTTTCTGAGGAGAAGATTAAAATGTGAAATGTTGACCGACGGACGACGGACGAAAAGTGATGGCAATAGGTAAAAATGGTTTCATTTCAAGTTACAGCTGGTGTTCTTTTATCTGTCCGCATTTCACCATGTAATGAATATTTTAACCTTTGTGTCATTACCATCAAATTGAATAAGTATATTTATGTCTACTTACGATGCATTACATCTGAAAGGTAAGAAATAAAATTTTACTGCAAGAACATTTAATACATTACAGCTTTCGCAAATCAAATGTATCACGTATATACTAAGTAGTGGAGTGATTCTATTGTGGAAATACTTCTCGTGGACGAGGTACATTAGATAGACAAGAAGCTCAGACCCGTGGGTAGGAATTTTATCAGTCTAAATTTTTCCTTGATATTTATTGTTCGTGTTTTCTTGTCAATTGCTGTGCTGGGTTTTTGTTCAATACTGCAATATTACTTTTTGCATTTGCAACTTCTATTATTTGTGTCTCTGTGTTTGAAAGACATTTTGCTGATGCTATAAATTAATCTCCACAATATCCCCGTGTTTATTGTTGAATATAAAGAATTTAATCAACAAACTGACCCCTTAAAATAGAATTATACCATCTTTACACCAACATTGTGTACATACACTTTTTACTATTTAAGAGATAATTAATTATTCATAATATGTGTATGGCTTTGATATTGTTGTTTCCATGTAGAACTGGTGAAATATCTTACGTTTTGCAATACAAACTTTTCTCTAAATCTGGTAACTTATATTCTCTAAGCTAAATATTACAGCTATCAATTTACTAATCAGAGTTCTTGAATCGAACAGTGAACTAAAATGTTGGTTCGTGAACCTGTTTAAATTTTGTAATGATAATTGTGAAACCACAAGGAAACATATTTAGTGATTGTAACGGACACAAACACCATCTATGCTCTGTGAGAATAAACATTAATGACATAAAGGAAAACATGGCTATGTCGAACTCGAACAGACTCAAATTATTTCTTCGAGCTAACTTACGATTCCAGTAATCTGAACTACCAACAACTTATAATTATTACAATTCGACCGCTACTGACCTGTTTGAGGTATCAATTAACCTAATATCTATTCTTCTTTGTCTGAGTGTTTGGGGCACACTATTTTGTGATCTTTGCTTCATTTTAGGTTTTATCTGGTATCATGTTTTTCTCTCTCTAATTGATATTATAACTTTTTGTCATTGAAATAAGATTAAAGAACGGACACAAACACCATCTACACCATTTGTAAATGTACACGTATATAATTGTTGTCATACATGTTCTATCCTTATACACGATGGGTGTCTTGTGTGAACCAGGGATACTAACGCGTTGGAATCATTTGGTCACTCATGATGTTAATTTTGCCTTGTCTTCATGTAACAATTTCGCCCTCTGAAAAGCGCAATTGTACCATATTTACACTATTGATGTGTACATCATCCTGTTACTGTTTCCAGATACTTGATTAATCATAATATTTATATATTGGTGAGTTACATAGTGGAAATAGAAATTCACTAACCCGAAATGCTTGAATTGAAAGAATCAACAATGAAAACAAGTGTGTTGCTTCATGAACTTGTTTAATCATGACTGTAAACCCCAAATGATACGAGTTACGCAATTGATACGGACTAAAAATCCTTCTACAATCTGTAATGAAACAACAATGACATAAAGTGAAATTTTGTTATGTCGGACTCGAACGGACCAAAATA
This sequence comes from Gigantidas platifrons, assembly GCA_002080005.1. Lineage (NCBI taxonomy): Eukaryota > Metazoa > Mollusca > Bivalvia > Mytilida > Modiolidae > Gigantidas > Gigantidas platifrons. The sequence continues at coordinate 31,063 of MJUT01030018.1, read as the reverse complement.
TTTATCTTCGAATTAACTTTGGATTCGATTGATCTGATACATCAATAACTGTTCTAGATAACAAGGTTTTACTGTGTGATTTATATACTTTGTAAATGTCTATTTATATAGATGTTATCAAAGTTACATACATATTCCGTCTTTATAGTCTAGTCAATTTAGCCCCAAAAACTGCTCAATCTCCTACTAATTGCAACACAACGTTTTTTGAGTGCAAATTATAATATGTTTTTTCTTAATGAAAATCACGTAAAACTGGAAAAGAAGAAGACCTTGGTTATTGGTAGAAGTATTTTTATAATCTAAGCTTTATTGGGGTGCAAATGAAAATGTGGACTTCTATAAACAACATACTAAAAATATAATTTGTGGAAAAGGGTATTTTGGTGTGAAATACTGTTTTTTTTGTGGGAAAATCCTGTAAATCTGGAAATGAAGAACGAAGAACTCAGTTATTGGTAGGAAATTCTTATGATCTTACCTTTAATGGTTGCAAATTAGAACATTGACTTGTATTAACAACATACTAAAAATATACATAAATATGATTTGCGAAAAAGGGTATTTTGGGGTGAAATATGCGGTGGTTTTTTTTTCAGTGAAAATCACGTAAAACTGGAAAAGAAGACCTTGGTTATTGGTAGACGAATTTTTATAATCTAAGCTTTATTGGGGTACAAATGAGAATGTGGACTTGTATTAACAACATACTATAACTATAATTTGCGGAAGAGGGCATTTTGGGGTGAAATAGTGTTTTTTTTTGTAAGAAAATCTGTAAAACTGGAAATGAAGAATGAAGAACTTGGTTATTGGTGGGCGAATTTATATAACCTAAGCTTTAATGGGTGCAAATTAGAACATTGACATGTATTAACAACATACTAAAAATATACATAAATATAATTGCTGAAATGGATATTTTGGGGTGAAATATGTGTTCTTAGTGAAAATCACGTAAAACTGGAAATCAAGAATAACTTGGTTATTGGTGGGCGAATTTTGATAATCTAAGCTTTACTGGGGTGCAAATTAGTACATTGACTTGTATTGACAACATGCTAAACATATACATAAACACGATTTGCGGAAAAGGGTATTTTGGGGTGAAATATGTGTTTTTTAGTGAAAATCACATAATACTGGAAAAGAAGAAGACTGGTTATCGGTAGACGAATTTTTATAATCTAAGCTTTATTGGGTTGCAAATGAGAATGTGAACTTCTATTAACAACAAAATAAGATTATAATTTGCACAAAATTGTATTTTGGGGTGAAATAGTGTTTTTTGTGGGAAAATCATGTAAAACTGGAAATGAAGAATGAAGAACTTGGTTGTTGATAGGCGATTTTTAATAACCTAAGCTTTAATGGGTGCAAATTAGAACATTGACCTGTATTAACAACATACTAAAAATATACAAAAATATAATTGCTGAAATGGGTATTTTGGGGTGAAATATGTGTTCTTAGTGAAAATCACGGAAAACTGGAAATTAAGAATAGTTTGGTTATTGGTGTACGAATTTTTATAATCTCAGCATGATTACGGTGCAAATTAGAATGTGGACATGTATTAACAACATATTAGAAATATAATTTGCGGAAAGGGTATTTCATGATGAAATAGTGCTTTTTTGTTAGAGAATCCTGTAAACCTGGAAGGAAGAACTTGGTTATTGGTGGGCGAACTTTTATAATCTTCGCTTTAATGGGTCCAAATTAGAACATTGACTTGTATTAACAATATACTAAAAATATAATTCGCAGAAAAAAGATATTTTGGGGGCAATAGTTGGGTTTGTTTGGTGAAATTCGTGAAAAACTGGAAATGAAGAAACACTTGGTTATTGGTGGAAGAATTTTGATAATCTAAGCTTTAATGGGGTGCAAATTAGAATGTGGACTTGTATTAACAATATACTAAAAAATATAATTCGCAGAAAAAAGGGTATTTTGGGGTGCAATAGTTGGGTTTTGTTTGGTGAAATTCCTGTAAAACTGGAAATGAAGAAGAACTTGGTTATTGGTGGACGAATTTTTATAATCTTAGCTTGATTACGGTGCAAATTAGAATGTGGACTTGTATTAACAACATATTAGAAATATAATTTGCGGAAAGGGTATTTCATGATGAAATAGTGTTTTTTTTTGTGAAAATCCTGTAAAAATGGAAGGAAGAACTTGGTTATTGGTGGGCGAACTTTTATAATCTTCGCTTTAATGGGTCTAAATTAGAACATTGACTTGTATTAAGAATATACTAAAAATATAATTCGCAGAAAAAAGGTATTTTGGGGTGCAATAGTTGGGTTTTGTTTGGGGAAATTTCTGTAAAACTGGAAATGAATAAGAACTTGGTTATTGGTGGGCGAATTTTGATATTCTAAGCTTTAATGGGGTGCAAATTAGAACATTGACTTGTATTAACAACATGTTAAAAATATACATAAAACTGATTTGCGAAAAAGGGTATTTTGGGGTGATATAAGTGTTTTTTTAGTGAAAATCACGTAAAACTGGAAAAGAAGAAGACCTTGGTTATTGGAAGATGAATTTTTATAATTTAAGCCTTATTGGGGTGCAAATGAGAATGTGGACTTGTATTAACAACATACTAAAAATATAATTTGCGGAAGAGGGTATTTTGGGGTGAAATAGTGTTTTATTGTGAGAAAATCCTGTAAAACTAGAAATGAAGAATGAAGAACTCGGTTATTGGTAGGCAATTTTTTATAATCTTAGCTTTAATGGGTGCAAATCAGAACATTGACTTGTATTAACAACATACTAAAAATATACATAAATATGATTTGCGGAAAAGGGTATTTTGGGGTAATATATGTGTTTTTTTAGTGAAAATCACGTAAAACTGGAAAAGAAGAATAACTTGGTTATTGGTGGACGAATTTTTATAATCTCAGCTTTATTACGTGCAAATTAGAATGTGGACTTGTATTAACAACATATTAGAAATATAATTTGCGAAAGGGTATTTCATGATGAAATAGTGTTTTTTTTGTGTGAAAATCCTGTAAACCTGGAAGGAAGAACTTGGTTATTGGTGGGTGAACTTTCATAATCTTCGCTTTAATGGGTCCAAATTAGAACATTGACCGGTATTAACAATATACTAAAAAGATAATTCGCAGAAAAAAGGTATTTTGGGGGCAATAGTTGTTTTTTTTTGGTGAAATTCGTGAAAAAATGGAATGAAGAAACACTTGGTTATTGGTGGAAGAATTTTGATAATCTAAGCTTTAATGGGGTGCAAATTAGAATGTGGACTTGTATTAACAATATACTAAAAAATATAATTCGTAGAAAAAAGGGTATTTTGGGGTGCAATAGTAGGGTTTTGTTTGGTGAAATTCCTGTAAAACTGGAAATGAAGAAGAACTTGGTTATTGGTGGACGAATTTTTATAATCTCAGCTTGATTACGGTGCAAATTAGAATGTGGACTTGTATTAACAACATATTAGAAATATAATTTGCGGAAAGGGTATTTCATGATGAAATAGTGTTTTTTTGTGTGAAAATCCTGTAAAACTGGAAGGAAGAACTTGGTTATTGGTGGACGAACTTTTATAATCTTCGCTTTAATGGGTCCAACTTAGAACATTGACTTGTATTAACAATATACTAAAAATATAATTCGCAGAAAAAAGGTATTTTGGGGTGCAATAGTTGGGTTTTGTTTGGGGAAATTTCTGTAAAACTGGAAATGAATAAGAACTTGGTTATTGGTGGGCGAATTTTGATATTCTAAGCTTTAATGGGGTGCATGTTAGAACATTGACTTGTATTAACAACATGTTAAAAATATACATAAAACTGATTTGCGGAAAAGGGTATTTTGGGGTAATATATGTGTTTTTTTAGTGAAAATCACGTAAAACTGGAAAAGAAGAACACCTTGGTTATTGGTAGATGAATTTTCATAATTTAAGCCTTATTGGGGTGCAAATGAGAATGTGGACTTGTATTAACAACATACTAAAAATATAATTTGCGGAAGAGGGTATTTTGAGGTGAAATAGTGTTTTATTATGAGAAAATCCTGTAAAACTAGAAATGAAGAATGAAGAACTCGGTTATTGGTAGGCAATTTTTTATAATCTTAGCTTTAATGGGTGCAAATCAGAACATTGACTTGTATTAACAACATACTAAAATATACATAAATATGATTTGCGGAAAAGGGTATTTTGGGGTAATATATGTGTTTTTTTAGTGAAAATCACGTAAAACTGAAGAAGAAGAATAACTTGGTTATTGGTGGACGAATTTTTATAATCTCAGCTTTATTACGGTGCAAATTAGAATGTGGACTTGTATTAACAACATATTAGAAATATGATTTGCGGAAAGGGTATTTCATGATGAAATAGTGGTTTTTTTGTGTGAAAATCCTGTAAACCTGGAAGGAAGAACTTGGTTATTGGTGGGTGAACTTTCATAATCTTCGCTTTAATGGGTCCAAATTAGAACATTGACTGGTATTAACAATATACTAAAAATATAATTCGCAGAAAAAAGGTATTTTGGGGGCAATAGTTGGGTTTTTTTTGTGAAATTCGTGAAAAACTGGAATGAAGAAGAACTTGGTTATTGGAGGGCGAATTTTGATAATCTAAGCTTTAATGGGGTGCAAATTAGAACATTGACGAGTATTGACAACATGCTAAAAATATACATAAACATGATTTGCGGAAAAGGGTATTTTGGGTGAAATATGTGTTTTTTTAGTGAAAATCACATAAAACTGAAAAAGAAGAAGACTGGTAGACGATTTTTTTATAATCTAAGCTTTATTGGGTTGCAAATAGGAATGTGAACTTGTATTATCAACATACAAAGATTATAATTTGCCGAAAAGGGTATTTTGGGGTGAAATAGTGTTTTTTGTGAGAAAATCCTGTAAAACTGGAAATGAAGAATGAAGAACTTGGTTATTGGTAGATGAATTTTTATAATTTAAGCCTTATTGGGGTGCAAATGGGAATGTGGACTTGTATTAACAACATACTAAAAATATAATTTGCGGAAGAGGGTATTTTGGGGTGAAATAGTGTTGTATTGTGAGAAAATCCTGTAAAACTAGAAATGAAAAATGAAGAACTCGGTTATTGGTAGGCAATTTTTTATAATCTTAGCTTTAATGGGTGCAAATTAGAACATTGACTTGTATTAACAACATACTAAAAATATACATAAATATGATTTGCGGAAAAGGGTATTTTGGGGTGCAATAGTTGGGTTTTGTTTGGGGAAATTCCTGTAAAACTGGAAATGAATAAGAACTTGGTTATAGGTGGACGAATTTTGATATTCTAAGCTTTAATGGGGTGAAAATTAGAACATTGACGTGTATTGACAACATGCTAAAAATATACATAAACATGATTTGCGGAAAAGGGTATTTTGGCGTGAAATAGTGTTTTTTGTTGGAAAATGCTGTAAAACTGGAAATGAAGAATGAAGAACTTGGTTATTGGTGGACGAATTTTTATAACCTAAGCTTAAATGGGTGCAAATTAGAAAATTTACCTGTATTAACAACATACTAAAAATATACATAAATATAATTCCTGAAATGGGTATTTTGGGGTGAAATATGTGTTCTTAGTGAAAATCAAGGAAAACTGGAAATTAAGAATAACTTGGTTATGGGTGGACGAATTTTTATAATCTCAGCTTGATTACGGTACAAATTAGAATATTAACAACATATTAGAAATACAATTTGCGGAAAAGGTATTTCATGATGAAATAGTGTTTTTTTTTTGGTGAAAATCCCGTAAAATTGGAAGGAAGAACTTGGTTATTGGTGGGCGAACTTTTATAATCTTCGCTTTATTGGGTCCAAATTAGAACATTGACTTGTATTAACAACATACTTAAAATATACATAAATATGATTTGCGGAAGATAGTATTTTGGGGTGAAATAGTGTTTTTTTTGTGAGAAAATCCTGTAAACCTAGAAATGAAGAATGAAGAACTCGGTTATTGGTAGGCAAATTTTTATAATCTTTGCTTTAATGGGTGCAAATTAGAACATTGACATGTAGTAACAACATCCTAAAAATATCCATAAAAATGATTTGCGGAAAAGGGTATTTTGGGGTGAAATATGTGTTCTTAGTGAAAATCACGGAAAAATGGAAATTAAGAATAACTTTGTTATTGGTGGGCGAACTTTTATAATCTTCGCTTTAATGGGTCCAAATTAGAACATTGACTTGTATTAACAATATACTAAAAATATAATTCGCAGAAATAAGGTATTTTTGGGTGCAATAGTTGGGTTTTGTTTGGGGAAATTTCTGTAAAACTGGAAATGAAGAAGAACTTGGTTATTGGTGGGCGAATTTTCATAATCTAAGCTTTAATGGGGTGCAAATTAGAACATTAACTTGTATTAACAACATGCTAAAAATATGCATAAAAATGATTGGCGGAAAAGGGTATTTTGGGGTGAAATATGTGTTCCTACTGAAAATCACGTAAAACTGGAAAAGAAGAAGACTGGTTATCGGTAGACGAATTTGTATAATCTAAGCTTTATTGGGTTGCAAATGAGAATGTGAATTTGTATTAACAACATACTAATTTTATAATTTGCGGAAAAGGTTTTTTTGGGGTGAAATAGTGTTTTTGTGAGAAAATCCTGTAAAACTTGAAATGAAGAATGAAGAACTTGGTTATTGGTGGGCGATTTTATATAACCTAAGCTTTAATGAGTGCAAATTAGAACATTAACTTGTATTAACAACATACTAAAAATATACATAAATATAATTTCTGAAATGGGTATTTTGGGGTGAAATATGTGTTCTTAGTGAAAAACACGGAAAACTTGAAATTAAGTATAACTTGGTTATTGGTGGACGAATTTTATAATCTCAGCTTGATTACGGTGCAAATTAGAATGTGGAATTGTATTAACAACATCCTAAAAATATCCATAAAAATGATTTGGGGAAAAGGGTATTTTAGGGTGAAATATGTGTTTTTTAGTGAAAATCAGGTAAAACGGGAATAGAAGAAGACCTTGGTTATTGGTAGACAACTTTTTATAATCTAAGCTTTATTGGGGTGCAAATGAAAATGTGAACTTGTATAAACAACATACTAAAAATATAATTTACGGAAGATGGTATTTTGGGGTGAAATAGTGTTTTTTTGTGAGAAAATCCTGTAAAACTGGAAATGAAGAATGAAGAACTCGGTTATTGGTAGGCGATTTTATATAACCTAAGCTTTAATGGGTGCAAATTAGAACATTGACTTGTATTAACAACATACTAAAAATATACATAGATATAATTGCTGAAATGGGTATTTTGGGGTGAAATATGTGTTCTTAGTGAAAATCACGGAAAATTGGAAATTAAGAATAACTTGGTTATTGGTGGACTTATTTTTATAATCTCAGGTTGATTACGGTGCAAATTAGAATTTGGAATTCTATTAACAACATATTAGAAATATAATTTGCGGAAAGGGTATTTCATGATGAAATAGTGGGGTTTTTTTTGTGTGAAAATCATGTAAAACTGGAATGAAGAACTTGGTTATTGGTGGGCAAACTTTTATAATCTTCGCTTTAATGGGTCCAAATTAGAACATTGACTTGTATTAACAACATACTAAAATATCATTCGCAGAAAAAAGGTATTTTGGGGTGCAATAGTTGGGTTTTGTTTGGTGAAATTCGTGAAAAACTGGAAATGAAGGAGAACTTGGTTATTGGTGGGCGAATTTTCATAATCTAAGCTTTAATGGGGTGCAAATTAGAACATTGACTTGTATTAACAACATGCTAAAAATATACATAAAAATGGTTTGCGGAAAAAGGTATTTTGGGGTGAAATATGTGTTCTTAGTGAAAATCACGTAAAACTGGAAAAGAAGAAGACTGGTTATCGGTAGACGAATTTTTATAATCTGAGCTTTATTGGGTTGCAAATGAAAATGTGAATTTGTATTATCAACATACTAATATTATAATTTACGGAAAGTTTTTTGGGGTGAAATAGTGTTTTTGTGAGAAAATCCTGTAAAACTGGAAATGAAGAACTTGATTATTGGAGGGTGAACTTTTATAATCTTCCCTTTAATGGGTCCAAATTAGAACATTGACTTGTATTAACAACATACTAAAAATATATATTGATATAATTTGCGGAGATTGGTATTTTGGGGTGAAATATATATGTTTTAGTGAAAATCACGTAAAACTGGAAATCAAGAATAACTTGCTTATTGCAGGACGATTTTTTATAATCTAAGCTTTATTTGGGTGCAAATTAGAATGTGGACTTCTATTAACAATATACTAAAAATATAATTCGCCGAAAAAAAGATATTTTGGGGTGCAATAGTTGGGTTTAGTTTGGTGAAATTCCTGTAAAACTGGAAAAGAAGAAGACTGGTTATCGGTAGACGATTTTTTATAATCTGAGCTTTATTGGGTTGCAAATGAAAATGTGAATTTGTATTAACAACATACTAATATTATAATTTACGGAAAGTTTTTTTGGGTGAAATAGTGTTTTTGTGAGAAAATCCTGTAAAACTTGAAATGAAGAATGAAGAACTTGGTTATTGGTGGGCGATTTTATATAACCTAAGCTTTAATGGGTGCAAATTAGAACATTGACTTGTATTAACAACATACTAAAAATATACATAAATATAACTCCTGAAATGGGTATTTTGGGGTGAAATATGTGTTCTTAGTGAAAATCACGGAAAACTGGAAATTAAGAATAACTTGGTTATTGGTGAACGAATTTTTATAATCTCAGCTTGATTACGGTGCAAATAAGAATGTGGACTTGTATTAACAACATCCTAAAAATATCCATAAAAATGATTTGCGGAAAAGGGTATTTTGGGGTGAAATATGTGTTCTTAGTGAAAATCACTGAAAAATGGAAATTAAGAATAACTTTGTTATTGGTGGGCGAATTTTCATAATCTAAGCTTTAATGGGGTGCAAATTAGAACATTGACTTGTATTAACAACATACTAAAAATATACATAAATATAATTGCTGAAATGGGTATTTTGGGATGAAATATGTGTTTTTTAGTGAAAATCACGTAAAACTGGAAAAGAAGAAGACTGGTTATCGGTAGACAAATTTTTATAATTTAAGCTTTATTGGGTTGCAAATGAGAATGCGAATTTGTATTAACAACATACTAATATTATAATTTGCAGAAAAGGGTATTTTAGGGTGAAATATGTGTTCTTAGTGAAAATCACGGAAAACTGGAAATTAAGAATAACTTGGTTATTGGTGGACGAATTTTTATAATCTAAGCTTTATTAAGGTGCAAATTAGAATGTGGACTTGTATTAACAACATATTAGAAATATAATTTGAGGAAAGGGTATTTCATGATGAAATAGTTTTTTTTGTGTGAAAATCCTGTAAAACTGGAAGGAAGAACTTGGTTATTGGTGGGCGAACTTTTATAATCTTTGCTTTAATGGGTCCAAATTAGAACATTGACTTGTATTAACAATATACTAAAAATATAATTCGCAGAAAAAAGGTATTTTGGAGTGCAATAGTTGGGTTTTGTTTGGTGAAATTCCTGTAAAAATGGAAATGAAGAAGAACTTGGTTATTGGTGGGCGAATTTTCATAATCTAAGTTTTAATGGGGTGCAAATTAGAACATTGACTTGTATTAACAACATGCAGAATATATACATAAAAATGGTTTCCGGAAAAGGGTATTTTGGGGTGATATATGTGTTCTTAGTGAAAATCACGTAAAACTGGAAAAGAAGAAGACTGGTTATCGGAGGACGAATTTTTATAATCTAAGCTTTATTAGGTTGCAAATGAGAATGTGAACTTGTATTAATAACATACTAAGATTATATTTTGCGGAAAAGGATATTTTGGGGTGAAATAGTGTTTTTTGTGAGAAAATCCTGTAAAACTGGAAATGAAGAATGAATAACTTGGTTATTGGTAGGCGATTTTTTATAATCTAAGCTTTAACGGGTGCAAATTAGAACATTGACTTGCATTAACAACATAATAAAAATATATATAGATATAATTTGCGCAAATTGGTATTTTGAGATGAAATATGTGTTTTTAGTGAAAATCATGGAAAACTGGAAATTAAGAATAACTTGGTTATTGGTGGACGAATTTTTATAATTTAAGCTTCATTGGGGTGCACATTAGAATGTGGATTTGTATTAACAACATATTAAAAATATAATTTGTGGAAAAGGGTATTTTGGAATGAAATAGTGTTTTTTTTTTTTGTGAAAGTCCTGTAAAAATGGAAAGAAGAAGAACTTGGTTATTGGTGGGCGAATTTTTATAATCTTAGCTTTATTGGGTGCAAATTAGAATGTGGACTTGTATTAAGAACATATTAGAAATATAATTTGCGGAAAGGGTATTTCATGATGAAATAGTGTTTTTTTTGTGAAAATCCTGTAAAACTGGAAAGAAGAACTTGGTTATTGGTGGGCGAACTTTTATAATCTTCCCTTTAATGGGTCCAAATTAGAACATTGACTTGTATTAACAACATACTAAAAATATATATTGATATAATTTGCGGAGATTGGTATTTTGGGGTGAAATATATATGTTTTAGTGAAAATCACGTAAAACTGGAAATCAAGAATAACTTGCTTATTGCAGGACGATTTTTTATAATCTAAGCTTTATTTGGGTGCAAATTAGAATGTGGACTTCTATTAACAATATACTAAAAATATAATTCGCCGAAAAAAAGATATTTTGGGGTGCAATAGTTGGGTTTTGTTTGGTGAAATTCCTGTAAAACTGGAAAAGAAGAAGACTGGTTATCGGTAGACGAATTTTTATAATCTTAGCTTTATTGGGTTGCAAATGAGAATGTGAATTTGTATTAACAACATACTAAGATTATAATTTGCGGACAAGGGTATTTTGGGGTGAAATAGTGTTTTTTGTGAGAAAATCCTGTAAAACTGGAAATGAAGAAGAACTTGGTTATTGGTTGGCGAATTTTGATAATCTAAGATTTAATGGGGTGCAGATTAGAACATTGACTTGTATTAACAACATACTAAAAATATGCATAAAATTTATTTGCGGAAAAGGGTATTTTGGGGTGAAATACGTGTTTTTTATAGTGAAAATCACTTAAAACTGGAAAAGAAGAAGACCTTGGTTATTGGTAGACGAATTTTTACAATCTAACCTTTATTGGGGTGCAAATGAGAATGTGGACTTGTATTAACAACATACTAAAAATATAATTTGCGGAAAAGGGTATTTTGGGTTGAAATAGTGTTTTTTTTGTGGGAAAATCCTGTACAACTGGAAATGAAGAATGAAGAACTTGGTTATTGGTGGGGGAATTTTTATAATCTTAGCTTTAATGGGTGCAAATTAGAACATTGACTTGTATTAACAGCATGCTAAAAATATACATAAAAATGATTAGCGGAAAAGGATATTTTGGGTTGAAATATGTGTTTTTTATTGACAATCACTTAAAACTGGAAAAGAAGAATACTTTGGTTATCGGCAGACGAATTTTTATAATCTAAGCTTTATTGGGTTGCAAATGAGGATGTGGACTTGTATTAACAACATACTAACATTATAATTTGCGGAAAAGGGCATTTTGGGGTGAAGTAGTGTTTTTTGTGAGAAAATCCTGTAAAACTGGAATTAAGAATGAAGAACTTGGTTATTGGTAGGCGAATATATAATCTAAGCTTTAATGTTTGCAATTTAAAACATTGACTTGCATTAACAACATACTAAAAATATACATAAATATAATTTGCGGAGAGGGGTATTTTGTGGTGAAATATGTGGTTGTTTTTAGTAAAAATCACAAAAACTGGAAATTAAGAATAACTCTGTTATTAATGGGCAGATTTTTATAATCTATGCGTTTTTTGATGTAAGAATATCTTGTTTTATATTTGTATTCCCTTTGTCTAGGCATCAATATAAAAAAAAATCATTGAAGTAATCATATTTCAAGGAAAAAATGAATTATCTTTTTCGGTAGAAGATAAAAAATAGTTCGACACTGATCTACAAAAATGTTCTCACTATTACTGTTAATATGCTAATCAATCATCTTGAAGGTCTGAGAGTGTATCTGGCCGTGCATTAGAACAATTAATGCCTCGCATCCTCCACATCCACCAGAGCAGAGACCATTTTCCTGCAACCACATCTTTTGGTATCACAATCTGATTTGCAGTTACAGTTAATTATTTCCAACACAAAATATGGGGCAGGCTGCTGTGACATTTCCATTGGGAACAAGTTGTCCTTCCTGATTGTCCAACTACATGCTGTTGGATCCATGTTTTTGAAAGTCGTGTTCGACCAATACCGACATTGAAGATAAACGCACAAAGAGTGAAATTGGGCAGCATTTGAAGTTGGTGGAAGTGACTGGACCTGGACGCTAACTACACGACTGATGGACATTATTTTTGATGTAAACTTCCTCCAACGACATAAATCAAGTCCTTCCAATGGAAGTCCACCATACAACGAGACAATGACCTCTTCTCCAGCCTTGATTATTGCTTGCTTTGACATATCTTCAGCCATGAACACTTTTGCTTGCTCCTGAAGACATGGATCGGACTTCAATTTTTTTGCGCAAATTGTTTACCTATTCCAAACAATCTACTTGTTGTGTCACATCCAGTCATGGAATGAATAAAGGGGACAAGATAGCAAATTTCTTCACCAATTACTGATTTTGTGTTGCATATATCCCATATTTTGTGTGTTTTTGTAGTAACATGTGTATCTGAAGTGAAATATATTGCTTTCTAGCTTTGTTTGGCATGATGACATAACATTGCAAGCAAATCAGTGTCTTCTCCAAAAACTTCTACTACTTTTGTATCTGACTGAGTTATAACTGTCTGTACTATCAATTAATCGGCATCATTTTCCGCCTGAATAGTTGCAATTCCATTGGCATTACATGTATCTTTAAGAAGAGTAACAAAGCGTTGTTTGTTTCCCTTGTTTACTCAGAAAGTTTCTTTCTTCACCCGAAGAGATATGTATTTTGTGAAAGTCACTCTATTTGATACGCTACCCTTACTGCTCCTCATGTGAGTCATATCTTTGATCGAGTGGTTTTTGTAACCACCAAGAACAACGGTAGGACTAAGAAACTTACGTGATCTACATATTTTGAACATATCTCAAAGAACGTTTGGCCTTTTGTCCATGGAACTCTGTGAAGAAGGGACCCACCATCGATAACATGCGCGACATCTGATGTAGGAAAAGTTGTAGCTTGACATGTTCCTGAGTTCCATATTGCGTCTGCTAATGTAGACTTCGCCGCTTGTCGTAAAAACCCGTTTGATTCAAATATAGATGACGAAAAGCTTGATAGCACATACTTAAATAGTGCTCTCATGTTTGGCAAATTATCTTGTCCAGAAGTTGCAAGTCTTTTGAACATCAGTTGATGGTCTACATGTGATATTTGGATGATATTGGTGTTGGGTGTTGGTTGGTCTTGTTGCATCTAAAGTAACTGCCAGGCGTTTCTTTTTTAATGAAATCTGAGTCACATCTATTATTTTATCTCCAATTGCTTTTGCTCTATCAGTGTTTGCATTATCATTTGCAACCATTCGAGTCTCAATATTTCTTAGTGATTTATCTGCTGTGAATGGTCTTCTCTCTTTCAAAAATTCAATAAGTATTATAATGTCGTTGTTGTCTTTTCCCTTTCTGGCATTTGTCGTCTGCATGCTGGTCACTTAATTTATATTCTGCACCTGTTACATATTGCATGGCATTGTTATATTCTGCACACACAGGCATGGCTAATAACCATTGTGTACTGTGAGCTTCGCCCATTCCCCGTCCTCGTGTTAATCCTCCAGTAGATTTTACACTTCTCATGAGCACTTGTTCAATGGATTAATCCGATGACAAACCAGCCCAAAGTATATCACTCCTACGTACAGCGTGACCATCTCGCATAAAATGAGCATACATATCCGGATACGTTGCTTTCAGATTCTGCAACTGTGAAAGATAAATGGTAGCAGATTTTGTGTAGAGATTATGACCTGCACCAGATAGGTATGGTAGCATTTCTTGAACAGACAACAAGTACAGTTCCCAATCACTGGTTCTTTCTGCCAAGATAAATATTTTCAGAACTGTAACCATCTCACAAAAGAAAAGCCACAAGTTAGAGGTCCTAAACTCATTAAAGCGCATTTTCTGTAATTCAAATTCTTTCTCAACTGCTTTAAGAGCATCATGGTTCACTAAATTTCCCACGGTTTCTTTTCTATTAAGTAACGTGTCAAACAATTGGCCTGCTTCAGTCAAAATATTATTGGATAGTGAAGGTTCAGCTCTTTCTATTTCATCATTTGTACGACTTGTACCAAACATTTCCTCTGTCATCAGACTGTAATGCAATGTCAACGAGCACGAAACCTCGAACAGAACGTGAAACAGCTTTTTCACTCAGCATGTGGGTAACTGCATTAGGTGCATATACTAACTCTGATAACTCTTTCAGCCCCGTCCCTGACATAAGTCGACATATGCTTCCTAAAAAGCTAATTTCCGTATGGAACCCGTCTGACAATGATATTTTTGCTCTCTTCATCACTGTTTATAATCAATGTTTCCAGTATAATGGTTGGTCAAATGTAATGACAGGAGTATGTTGTGGTGAGAGGCTTTCTTGGACGCAAATTTCAATGTGGAATAAACACATGACATGTCACTGTGGTTTACATCGATCATTGGAATGAATGTTATATTCGACGACCCTGGATTGTTTCCAGTGCACACCATCTGCATAAGACCAGACCATCCTGGCATTGGTGATTGTAATGGCCACAACATATTGATTATAATATCAACTTTCCACGTTTTGTTCCTTTTTCTAAGTCCTTGGATTTTTAAGATCTCATCAATGTAAACGAATTTCCAGGTTGATCAGACTTGTAATGGAACACATTAATATGACCGATCGATATCAGTTCCTCTATAGTTACCACAACCCTAGGAATTACTTTTGGTGACTTTGTTTGCCAGGTGTTGCACATGACATGATTTCCTTTCCATGGAAAGTAGTATTGCCATCAATGGCGTCAATATTATGATCAACGTTGTCGGCCTCAAATTGTAAGAAATGTTATTGATCAAGTGAATGTGATGTGTCTTGGTTTTTTGCTACCACTGCTGATGTTTCGAAGTTTTGGATTTCTCAATACGAGGAACAAAAACCCATGCTGCTTAGTGTTTCAATAAGAAATCGTGATCCAAACATATGATGCAATTGAACTGCTAGACCGATATGTAATGGCTCAATTGCTAATCGTGGTCGAGATACCTGAACAATGTCTTGTCCTATGGAATAAACTTACAGATCCGAGTATTTTTAAGAGAATATATTGCGGAGGAAAAACTCAATATTTTTAGGTACGTAATCTCCTGCAGACTGAATAGCTTCGGTACTTGGATAGCACTGTTTGTTGACAGACATTGAGCGCATACCATTATTGATAAAAGCTGCCACTGCTTTTAATATAGACATTTTGTTTTCTTCTTCCGATTTCTGGGCAGTGGATTCTTTATAGAAGTTATTCAGTATTGTGAAAAACATTTTGTCGAAATGTAACAACATTTGATTTCCCATTAATTCCAGATATAAAAATCGATGATCCATAATGTTACTTAATTTAAATGTTCATGTAGTATGGGCAGTATTTAGTCACTTCAAGAAAATATCAATACGTGTTCGAAGGTCTTCCTCGATTACACTGATCTTTATCCATCTTCGGTGGTGAAAACATCTGTGGAATGCCTCTGTTTGTGCGAATGTTTGTACTACATGCCGATCTCTTGCAAATTCTATTTAATTTCAATGGCCAATTCGTCATTCCTTTCATTACATATCTGTTCAATAGTTTTCTGAAATTCCATTGTACGAACAGAATGAACATCAATTGTCTTTCTTTTAGCAGTATTTTCAACAACAGAAGCTCCACAAACAAGGCAATCTTCTTTAACGTCACATTGTTTTTTCAGAACGAAGTAAAGGTATGTTCATTAACTGTTTCAGAAGGTTTTCTCTTTAGAGCTTTGATTACAATTGGATTTATGTATATACGTCGACACTTTTCATGGACAGTATGACCAGATTTTGTTGCGATGTCATCTCCCTTTTCTTTACTTTCGTTATTCATTCCAATGCTCCACTTTTCTGTTAATTGAGCTATCTTGCTTCCATCATTGGTTTCTGCTTTGCATATTATGCAAACGGTTGTCTTGAGGTAATATCTGTACACAAACTCGTGACTTCTCGCTTTCCCGCCTTGGTACAACTGCACGACGGGCGTTTCCAGTCACTAAATTAATCAAATAAGGGTAATAACAAACTTACCGAACAGGAGCAATCTTCCAAAGGGAAAGGCGAAACTCATCAATCAACAAACAGACAAAATCAGTCATCAACAGGAAAACTGGGAAAATCACAATGGCCCTGACTTGGTACAAGCATTTCCAAAGAAATGGTGGGTTGAATCATATTTTACGGCGTCAAACCTTCCGCTTCCATTATAGTTAAAAGGTTCAGGTTGTCAATATAACAGCATTTTTAACAATACTGGGACAAAGAAGGTATAATAGTAGTCAACGCAGTACTTTATGAAAATCCAACGTTTATTATCGTCTCTGCAGACGTTTTAACTAAACGGTCATCTTCTTACACAATTTGATTTCAAATGAGATGTTGAATGACGTCATGTCTAAACCACGATTATTTAATCCTAAATTTATAAATTAAACTCCACAATATCCCCATGTCCATTGTTGAACATAAAGAACCAACGGAACAAACTGACTCCCATAAAATAGAATTATATAATCCTTACACCAATGCTGTGTACATAATCTTTTTACTATTTATAGATAATTAATTATTCATAATCTGTATATGGATTTGATACTATTGTCGCCATGTAGAACTGGTGAAATATCAGATTTGAGACTATACGCACTTTTGTTGAAATTGTGTAACCTAAATTTTCAAAGTTAAATATTGAAGCTATAAATTTACTAATCGGAGTTGCTTAAATTGAACAATGAACTAAACTGTTGGATGATGAACCTGTTTAAATTTTGTAATCATGATTGTGAAACCAAAAGAAACATGTTTAGTGATTGAAACGGACACAAACACCATCTACACCATTTGTAAATGTATACGTATATAAGTGTTGTCATGGTTACATACATGTTCTAGCCTTATACATGATGGGTATCTTGTGTGAACCAGGCCTACTAACGCGTTGGAATCATTTGGTCACTCATGATTATTCTGCTTTGTCTGAGTTTGCAAGGCGCAATATTTAAAAAAATGGTTTCATTTCAATTTACAGCTGGTTTTGTTTTATCTGTCCGCATTTCACCATGTAATGAATATTTTAGCCTTTGTGTCATGACCATCAGATTGAATAAATATATGTATGTCTACTTACCGAACTCATCCTCTGAAACGTTAAAAATAAAATTTTACTGCAAGAACATTTAATATATTACATCATTCGCAAATCAAATGTATCACGTATACACTAAGTAGTGGAGTGGTTCTATTGTGGAAATACTTCTCGTGCACGAGATACATTAGATAGACAAGAAGATCAGAGCCGTAGGTAGGAATTTTATCCGTCTAAATTTTTCCTTGATATTTATTGTTCGTGTTTTCTTGTTAATTATTGGGCTGGGTTTCTGTTCAATACTGCAATATTACTTTTTTTCATTTGCAACTTCTATTATTTGTGTCTCGGTGTCTGATAGATATTTTGCAGATGCTATGAATTAATCTCCACAATATCCCCGAGTTCATTGTTGAATATAAGGAATTTACTCAACAAACTGACCCCTTAAAATAGAATTATACCATCTTTACACCAAAACTGTGAACACACACTTTTGACTATTTAGAGAAAATTAGTTTTTCATAATCTGTGTATGGCTTTGATATTGTTGTTTCCATGTAGAACTGGTGAAATATCTTAGGTTTTGCAATAAGAACTTTTCTTTAAATCTGGTAACTTATATTCTCTAAGCTAAGTATTAAAGCTATCAATTTACTAATCAGAGTTCTTGAATTGAACAATGAACTAAAATGATGGATCGTGAACCTGTTTAAATTGTGCAATCATAATTGTGAAACAACAAAGAAACATGTTTAGTGATTGTAACGGACACAAAGACCATCTATACTCTGTGAGAATAAATATTAATGACAAAGTAAAACCTGGCTATATTGAACTCGAACGGACTCAAATTATTTCTTCGAGCTAACTTACGATTCCAGTAATCTGAAGTACCAACAGCTTATAATTATTACAATTCGACCGTTACTGACCTGCTAGAGGGTATCACTTCACGTATTCTCTATTCTTTTTGTCTGAGTGTTTGGGGGCCAATATTTTGTGATCTTTGTTTCATTTTAGGTTTTAAATGGTATCACGTTTCTCTCTTTAATTGATATTATAACTTTATGTCATTAAATTAAGATTAAAGAAGTAAAGTAGAAACCAGTCGTTAATAAAACAACAACAGACAGTATTAGGGTTTTTACCTCTCCTAATTTATATATGTAGATCTCTTCACAGGTGTTTAAATTAATATTTGATATTACAATGCTCTCTTTGTACATACCGGTAATGATTTTTACTAAGTAGTGGATTGGTACTATTGCAAAAATTGTTCCCGTAGGACCAGAGACATTAAATACACATGAAACACAGAGCATTAGGTAGGCATTTTGTCGGTATTTGCTCTTGTGTACACAATGTTGCCAGTTTCTCTGAATTATCCCTTTTTGATTGCCCCTTCGGTATTTGTATACCTGCTACATTTGGATCTGTATATTAAATAGATGTCTGTGATTTAGATAACGAGGTTTTTCTGTACGATTTACACCATTTATTAATGTCTACGTCTATCATTGTTATCATGGTGACATACAGATTACATCCTTCTACACGACGGATCTGTTTTGTTTTAAGCTTAATCTGTCTGGTGTCACATGTCACTCTATAACTAATATTTTATATTTGTTCCATTAAATTGAAATGGAAGATGCAAATTTAAATCTACTTACTCTTAGGCGGTACTGGTTCTGAAATGGTAAATATAAAATCTTAGTATTAAAACATTCAATATTACATCTTTCACGATTCAATATATCAATTTATAGCTGGTTTTTATATATTATTGAACATGTTCTCGTTCTGAATATACCTTATATAGTGCTCTCTGGACGTTAAACAGCAATATATCTATCAAACAATCCATTAATAGGCTACGGTTATTGGCGTCCGTCATACTCTAATTGTTACTATTGCGGTGTCCTGGCGTTGAAGCAATAGCAAAGTTAATAAATAGCCAGACAGTGTGTTAGTTAAGGAATTGAACTAGCAACATTTTTTAATAAGATACATACATTTTTCTTGTTCTTGTGTATATATGACATGTATATTTGTTCAATTCTTAAATGTTGCATTTGATCAAATAACGAAGTCACACGTATCGTAAAAAAATGATCATCGACTTTTTGTTTATTGCTGGATTTATCAGTTTGATTGGCTGATATTCCCTTTCCAATAATTGACTTATAAAAGTATTCGTGGAACAAATTCGCCCCATGAAAAGGACAATTGTACCATATTTACACCATTGATGTGTATATCATCCTGTTACTGTTTCCAGGTACTTGATTAATCATAATATTAATATATTGGTGAGTTACATAGTGGAAATAGAAATTCACTAATCCGAAATGCTTGAATTGAAAGAATCAACAATGAAAACAGGAGTATTGCTTCATGAACTTGTTTAATCATGACTGTAAACCCCAAATGATACGTGTTGCGCAATTGTTACGAACTCAAAATCCTTCTACAATCTGTAATGAAACAACAATGACATAAAGTGAAATTTTGCTATGTCGGACTCGAACGGACCAACAGATTTCTCTTCCAATTAACTTTGGATTTGATTGATCTCATACATCATTAACTGTTCTAGATAACAAGATTTTACTGTGTGATTTGTATACTTTGTAAATGTCTTTTTATATAGCTGTTATCATGGTTACATACATATTCTGTCTTTATAATCTAGTCAATTTAGCCCCAAAAATTGCTCAACCTGCAACTAATTACAACACAAGGTTTTTTTGTGCAAGTTATAATATGGACTTGCATTAACAACATACTAAAAACATACATACATATGATTTGCGCTAAAGGGTATATTGGGCTGAAAAATATGTCTTTAGTGAAAATCACGTAAAACTGGAAAGGAAGTACTTGGTTATTGATAGACGAATTTTTATAATCTGAGCTTTATTAGGGTGTAAATGAGAATGTGGACTTGTATTAACAACATACTAAAACTATAAATATATATAATTTGTGGAAATTGGTATTTTGGGGTGAAATATGCGTTTTTTAGTGAAAATAACGGAAAACTAGAAATTAAGAATAACTTGGTTATTTGTGGACGAATTTTTATAATCTAAGCTTTATTGGGGTGCAAATTAGAATGTGGAGTTGTATTACCAACATACTAAAAATATAATTTGCAGAAAAAAGGGTATTTTGGGTGAAATAGTGTTTTTTTTTTTTAGTGAAAATCATGTAAACTTTGTTATTGGTGGGCGAATTTTGATAATCTAAGCCTTAATGGGATGCAATTTAGAACATTGACTTGTATTAACAACATACTAAAAATTTACATAAATATAATTTCCGGAAAGGGGTATTCTGGGGTGAAATATGTGTCTTTTTAGTGAAAATCACGGAAAACTGGAAATAAAGAATAACTCTGTTATTAATGGGCAGATTGTTTTTACAATCTATGCGTTTTTTGTTTAAGAATATCTTGCTTTATATTTGTATTCCTTTTGTCTAGGTATCATCATAAAAACCATCATTGAAGTAATCATATTTCAATAAAAAAAATTAATACCATTTTGGTATTTTGTTATCTTTTTCGATAGAAGATTAACATAGTTCGACACTGATCTAGAAAACTGTTCTCACTATTACTGTTAGTAAGCTCAGTCATCATATTGGAGGTCTGTGAGTGTAATTGGCCGTGCATTAGAACAATTGATGCCCCTGCATCTTCCACATCCACCAGAGCAATTGAGACCATTTTTCCTGCAACCACATCTCTTGGTGTCACAATCTGATTGGCAGTTACAGTTGTTTATTTCCAACAGAAAATCTGGGGCAGGCTGTGACATTTCAATTGGGAACAAGTATTCCTTCCTGATTGTCCAACCCCATGCTGTTGGATCCATGTCTCTGAAAGTCTTCCTCAACAAATACTGACACTGAAGATAAATGCGCAAAGTGAAATTGCGCAGCATTTGAAGTGGGTGGAAGTGACTGGACCTGGAAGCTAACTAGACGACTGACGGACATTGTTTTTGATGTAAACTTCCTCCAACAACACAAATCAAGTCCTTCCAATGGAAGTCCACCACACAACCAGACAATGACCTCTTCTACAGCCTTGATTATTGCTTTCTTTGACATATTTTCAGCTACGAAAACTGTTGCTTGCTCCTGAAGATATGGATCGGACTTCAATTGTTTTGCACAAATTGTTTACCTATTCCAAACAATATACTTGTTGTGTCATATCCAGTCATGGAATGAATAAAGGGGACAAGATAGCAAATTTCTTCACCGATTACTGATTTTGTGTTGGATATATCATATATTTTGTGTGTTTTTGTCGTAACATGTTTATCTGAAGTAAAATATTTTGCTTTCTTGTTTTGTTTGCCATGATGACATAACAAAACAAGCAAATTAGTGTCTTCTCCAAATACTTCCACATCTTTATTATATGACTTAGTCACAGCCGTCTGTACTATCAATACATCGGCATCATCTTCCACCTGAATAGCTGTATTTCCATTGGCATTGCATGTATCTTTAAGAAGAGTGACAAAGCGTTGTTTGTTTCCCTTGTTTACTCAGAAAGTTTCTTTCTTCACCCGAAAAGCCATATCTTTGGTGAAAGTCACTGTTTTTCATATAATAAGGCGCCTCATATGAGTGATATCTTTGATCGAGTGGTTTTTGTAGCCATCAAGAACAACAGTAGGATTAAGAAACTTCCTTGTTACGTAATCTACATATTATGAACATATCTCAAAGAACGTATGGTCTTTTGTCCATGGAACTCTGTGAAGAAGGGACCCACCATCGATATCATGCGCGACATCTGATGTAGGGAGATTAGTAGCTTGACATGTTACTGAGTTCCATATTTCGTCTGCTAATGTAGACTTCGACGCTTGCCGTAGAAACCCGTTTGATTCAAACATAAATGACGAATGCTCGATAGCTCATGCTTTAATAGTTCTGTCATGGTTTGCAAATTGTCTTATCCAGCAGTTGTAAGTTTTTGGAACATCAGTTGAAGGTCTACAGGTGGTATTTGGATTATATTGATGTTGGTTGGTCTTGTTGCATCTAAAATAACTGCCTGGTGTTTCTTTTTGAATGAAATATCAGTCACAAATTGTTTAGTCATAGAAGCTATTATTTTATCTCCAATTTATTTTGCTTTATCAGTGTTTGCATTATCATTTGAAACCATACCAGTTTCAATATTGCTTATTTATTTTATCTGCTATGAACGATTTCTCTCTTTCAAAAATTCGATAAGTATTAGAATTTCCTTGTTGTCTTTTCCCTTTCTGACATGTGTCGTCTGCATGCTGGTCACTTGATCTATACCCAGCGCCTGTTACATATTGGATGGCATATTCTTCCCACACAGGCATGGCTAATAACCATTGTGTTCTGTGAGCTTCGCCCATCCCCGTCCTCGTGTTAATCCTCCAGTAGATTTTACACTTCTCATGAGCACTTGTTCAATGGCTTAATCCGGTGTCAAACCAGCCCAAAGTATATCACTCCTACGTACAACATGATGCCCTCGCATAAAATGAGCATATATATCCAGATACGTTTCTTTCAGATTCTGCATCTGTGAAAGATAAATATAAGCCGATTTGGTGTAGAGATTATGACCTGCAGCAGCTAGGTATTGCAGCATTTCTTGAAAAGACAAAAGTGTAGTTCCCAATCACCGGTTCTTTCCGCTAAGAGAAATCTTTTCAGAACTGCAACCATCTCACAAAAACAAAGCCACGAGTTAGAGGTTCTAAACTTCTTAAAGCGCATTTTTTGTAATTCAAATTATTTCTCAACTGCTTTAGAAGCATCATGGTTCACTACATTTTCCACGGTTTCTTGTCTATTAAGTAACTTGTCAAACAATTTGCCTGCCTCAGCCAGTCAACATATTATTGGATAGGGCAGGTTCAGCTCTTTCATCATTTGTATGACATGTACCAAACATTTCCTCTGTCATCAGACAGTGTAATGCAATGTCAACGAGCACGAAACCTCGAACAGAACGTGAAACGGCCTTTTCACTCAGCATGTGGATAACTGCATTAGGTGCATATACTAACTCGAATAACTCTTTCAGCCCCCTCCCTGAAATAAGTCGACATATGCTTCCTAAAACGCTCATTTCCGTATGGAACCAGCCAAGTCTGACAATGGTATGTTTTGCACTCTTGATCACAGCTTATAATCAATGCTTTCCAGTATAATGGTTGCTCAAATGTGATGACAGGAGTCTGTTGTGGTGAGAGGATTCCTTGGACACAAACTTCAATGTCGAATAAACACATGACATATCACTAGGGTTTGAATCGATCATTGGAAGGAATGTTATATTTGACAACCCTGGATTGTTTCCAGTGCACACCATCTGCATAAGACCAGACCTTCCTGTCATAGGTGATTTTAATGGCCACAACACCTTGATCAAAATATCAACTTTCCACGTTGTGTTCCTGTTTCTCTAAGTTATTGGAGTTTTTGAAATCTCATCGATGTAAACGAATTTCCACGTTGATCAGACTTGGAATGGAACACATTAATATGACCGATCGATATCAGTTCCTCTATAGTTACCTCAACCCTAGGGATTTCTTTTGGTGACTTTTTTTTGCCAGGTGTTGCACATTCCATGGAAAGTATTATTGCCATCGATGGTTTCAATATTATGATCAACGTTGTCGGCCACAAATTGTAAGAAATGTTATTGATCAAGTGAATGTGATGTGTCTTGGTTTTTTGCTACCACTGTTGATGATTCAAATTTGTGGACTTCTGAATACGAGGAACAAAAACCCATGCTGCTTAAAGTTTCAATAAGGGATCGTGATCCAAACATATGATGCAATTGAACTGCTAAACCGATATGTAATGGCTCAATTGCTAATCGTGGTCGAGCTGCCTGAACAATGGCTTGTCCTATGGAATAAACTTGCAGATCCGAGTCTTTTCAGAGAATACATTGCTGAGGAAAAACGCAATACTCTTAGGTACGTAATCTCCTGCAGATTGAATAGCTTCTGTACTTGGATAGCACTGTTTGTTGACAGGCATTGAGCGAATGTCATTCTTGATAAAAGCTGCAGCTGCTTTTAACATAGACATTTTGTTTTCTTCTTGTGATTTCTGGGCAGTGGATTCTTTATAGAAGTTACGCAGTAATGTGGAAGCATTTTGTCGAAATGTAACAACATTTGATTTCCCATTAATTTCAGATATAAAAAATCGATGATCCTCAATGTTCCTTAAGTTTAATTTTCATGTAGTATGGGCTGTATTTAGTAACTTCGAGAAAATATCTATACGTGTTCGAAGGCCTTCCTCGATTAAGCTGATCTTTATCCATCTTCGGTTGTGAAAACATCTGTGCGAATGTGTGTACTACATGCCTTATGATATATTGCATCTGCGGCATGAAGGTCTCTTGCAAATTCTATTCTTCTTTTAATTTCAATGGCTCATTCGTCATTCCTTCCATTACATATCTGTTCAACAATTTTCTGAAATTCCATTGTAAGAACAGCATGAACATCAAATGTCTTTCTTTTAGCACTATTTTCAACGACAAAAGCTCCACAAAAAAGGCAATCTTCTTTAAAGTCAAATTATTTTTCAGAACGAAGTAAAGGTTGTTCATTAACTGGTTCAGAAGGTTTTCTCTTTAGACCTTTAATTACAATTTCATTTATGTATGTATGTCGACACTTTTCATGAACAGTATGACCAGATTTTGTTGCGATGTCATCTCCCCTTTCTTTACTTGCTGTATTCATCCTAATGCTCCCATTTTCATTTAATTGAACTATCTTGCTTCCATCATTGGTTTCTGTTTTGCATATTATGCAAACATCTTGTCTGGGGGTAATCTCTGTACACAAACTCATGACTGCTCGCTTTCCCGCCTTGGTACAACTGCATGGTGGGAGTTTCCAGTCACTAAATTAATCAAATAGGGGTAATAACAAAATTACCGAACACCGAGCAATCTTCCAAAGGGAAAGACAAAACTCATAAATCAACCAACAGACAAAATCAGTCAACAACCGGAAAACTGGGAAAACCACAATGGCCCTGACTTGGTACAGGCATTTCCAAAGAAATGGTGGGTTGAATCAGATTTTACGGCGCCAAACTCCCGCTTCCATTATGGTCAAAAGGTTCCGGTTGTCACTATAACAGCATTTTTAACAATACTGGCACAAAGTAGGTATAATAGTAGTCAACGCAGTACTTTATGAAAATCCAATCTGCAGAACGTTTTAACTAAACGGTCATCTTCTTACACAATTTGATTTAAAATGAGATGTTGAATGACGTCATGTCTAAGCCACGATTACTTAATCCTTATCTTTATACATTTTCACTATATGAAAATCCTCGTTTATTATCGTCTCTGCAGAGATAGAATATATTTCGACAAGATTTTGGTATCGGAATATAAACTTTTTAAGAGATCGAATAAGGCGAATCTTTTTCATAGCCCTGATCCAGTAGCCTGTTTCTCAGATAAAGATGACGTTTCAAGAAATCATATCAATTCCTACTGGCCCTTGCATAACGAATCAATTGCGAGATGTGCAGGAGAAGCTGCTATAATGCTGCAGATATTGCAGGAGAAGCTGTTATAATGCTGCACATATTTGGAAAATTTATGATTTTAAAATTGAAGTCATCCCGTTTAACATAAATTTTAGTACTGAGTTGACCACTGTCGTCAAATTCGAGGTATAAGTCCAAAAATGATGCGGACGAAGCTGTATCTGGGGTCTCCTTAATTTCCAGCTCTGGAGGATATATCAATGGAAGGAATTCTGCAAATCTAGAATTATTGATAGATAAAACGTAATCAATATACCTGTATGTGAAATCAAAGGCTCTAACTTCATGAACCTTCTTATCTTTTACAAGATTTTGAAGAAACTCTGACTCATATGAGCAAAAAAATAAATCGGATAAAAGAGGGGCACAATTCGTACCCATTGGTATACCGAAGACCTGCTGAAACAGTGCCCCTCCAAAGGAGACAAGGAGACAAATATGTTATCGATGAGGAACTCCAACATACTGATCACTTTTTCCTCGGAGTAGCATGCTTTACCTTTTTGAACTTTGTTTGAAAAATATCTGGAGTTGTAGCCCAATACAACAAAATTTGAGCCATCGTTTCTATGACTGAAAGCTCTGTGAATGGTTTCTTTTAAGATGGTTTTTAATTTGTCATGCGGTAGGGTGGTATACAGAGTTGAAAAATCAAGTTATGACGGAGGATACCTGAGAGAAAGATTTTGATATAAGGTTATCCAAAATATCTTTAGTTTTTCAAAATCCACATGTGATTTATGTCACAATATTTCTCTTGTCCCTTTTTTACTGCAGACAGAATCTTTGTCAGGTGAATAGACAATTTTTTCGTCGAACAAGTTAATAATCCCGTTATGTACCTTTCTTTGCATAGTGTTTTATGGGGTTTAGGTATCCAATACAAATAGGGTAAATCCTCAGACTCTTTACCAGAGGGAATGCTTAAAGAGGTCATGAAGTATCTGTGGTTAGCTCGGATTTCATCTTTTCAAAATCCACATGTGATTTATGTCACAATATTTCTCTTGTCCCTCTTTTACTGCAGACAGAATCTTTGTCAGGTGAATATACAATTCTTTCGTCGAACAAGGTAATGATCCCGCTATGTACCTTTCTTTGCATAGTGTTTTATGGGGTTTCGGTATCCAATACAAATAGGGTAAATCATCAGACTCTTTACCAGAGGGAATGTTTAAAGAGGTCATGAAGTATCTGTGGTTAGCTAGGATTTCATCTTTGTCGAACGAAGTTGGTTTGTATGTGGTATTACCAGAGGTGTTGTTATTTATGCCTAATTCTTTGATTAGGCATTCGTAGTAATATGATTTACATACAAACACGATGTTGGTGGAAGCCTTGTCCGCAGGAACGATAACGTATTTGTCATGAAGAGAGGAAAGACACTTAACAGCTTATTGGTCTTTAAATACAGACTTAGGTCGACTATTTACACAATTTTTGAGTTTGCGAATCCGACCTTGTACTAGAGACCTGATTGTTCTAACTCAGTCTGGCAAGGACTCTAAGTCAGGATCTTGGTCTATTTCTCTCTTTATCCACCTTCTGTCATAATCTTCAACAGCATACATAATTATCTGGAAATTATGTTTCCAATTGATTCACAGAATGTAGGACCATGAGAAATCACCTTTCGGAGACTCTCATGTTGAATGATATTCAGATCACAAGTGATTACATGTCCAGATGGGTTGTATTGAAATGGAGAGTGGGAGCCGTCACAAGTCAGAGGGTTATTGAGGTACTCTTTTATGCTAGTATCTTGCAATACTCCGTTGTAGTTGAACATTTTACGGCCAATATTCAGTCTATTTGATTTACTAAATTTAACTACTTTCCGCAAAATATATGTGTGTATATTATTAATATGTTTTTCTTTGATACCTATAGACTAAATTTCCGATAAAAAAAAACTTTGTGTGACTAGAGACATCATTTCCAAAATTAGCAAGCGTGGATTATTAGTTGAGGAAACATCATCATCATATGTGTTAACATTTCCTCCTAAGAGTTAAGGGAAAAGATCGGCCATACAAAGGGTACAGTTTGTTGCCATGAGAATGCCGAAGAGTTGTTAAAATAATGTTATCGCTAAAGAACTGCAACATACTGATGACTGCATTTTCTGTGCAGCACCTTTAACTTTTGCTGCGTGCTTGCACAAAAATTATAAACCTGTAATATTGCTTATGATTACTAAAGAAGCACCTAGTCATATACTAGTCATATAGAGTTCAAACGAACCTTCAAATAGCTTATAGTTTGTTGAAATCCGGAGAGCGAACATCGTATACCTAAAAGTTAGCTTACGACCTAGTGAGTGAGTGATTGTTGCTTAGCGCAAACTCAGCAATTTGTCAGCTATATCACGGCGCGATCAAGTTAATTTTCCATGTGATTATCATTATGTAATAGACCAATACGCTTAGCTTGATTTTTTTAACAACAGTCGAAAAGAGATAACTCCAGCGCGGGGCTTAATGCTGAAGGCCGGTCCTGGAAACAACAGTCCGCGGGTTGACATGTCGCCCCACTTGGATACATTATCCTGATTACGAGTCAACCAATATTATCCCTTTCTCATTAACACTGCCTCCTTACCGGAGAAGCAACAAATACCAATTTAATAGCCTTAGATTTGACCAGATAGGACTCGAACCCACGATCTACTTTTACACCACTTAGTAACTTTCGACAAATTCAATCCAAATGTAGCACAAGCTATTTATGACAATATCTGATTGGAGTCAGAAAACAATACTGTTCGCATAGTATCAAAAAGTTATGCAATTTACTATTTGTTAGGACACAACACAAATATTTCCTCAATGCATTCAACCTAAGTTGATGCAAAATCTATATATCAAGAACATATAGAGAATAAAAGATGTGTGTTTTACAAATTTTACTTCTGCTTGCTTACTGGTGTTCTTTTATCTAGTATTTTTTATTTGTTTTGTTCTTTTCCTCCTAAGTGGTAAACTCAAACGGTAGAAGTAAATGTAATTCTACTTACCCCTATCATCATCTGGTTCTGAAATGTAAAATATAGCATTTTAATGCAAGGTGACTCATCAAATTACATCATCCATAACTCAAATAAAATTATTAATAAAATTTAGAAGTAGTTCATGTCATACTCGTAGCAGTAGAGTGGTACTACTGAGGAATCATAAGGAGCAAGAGAAGCTATTATATAAAAGAACCACAATATGTTAGTTTGTCTGTTCAACTATCAAACATTTATCCGTGCTTGATCCCTCAACTTCTGTTTTTCGTGTTTTCCTGTGTATATATTTTCCGTAATCAAACAGATATTTGTGAATGACGGGGGTAATATCTGAACCAGGATATAATGACAACATGATTGCGTTCATCATTACATATATATTACATTAGTATACACACTACGGGTGTTATATATGGACCAGGAAATACTGCAAACGAGATCGTTATCATGATGCCCGCGTTGTAGTAGATCAACACGCTTAGTTATATTTGTATACCGCTAGTTCACTAAGACAACTATTAGCAGGTGAACATGTCGTTCCTCTCGGACACATTTTCCACATTCCAATTTCAACCATTTTTTGACTTACACCTTAAAACTGCATGCTTAGTGTTCTAGCAGAAAATACAATTTCATCATCTTAAGTTAGAACCGACCGGGACTCAAACACATTATCTACCACACTTGAGGCGAACACGTTAACTGTTACACCGGAGATGCGGTCTTGAAGTTTGAAGATGCATAAATGTGTGATTTGTTTTTTTTTAAATCTTGTTAGTGAATACAAACAGATTTAAGATTAACTGATGCTCAAGCAATTTATCAAGAATATCTCAAGAACATACGGTTTGCGCCTTTCACAATTTATTTTGTTTTTGTTTTTTTTTTTCATATATATTTAGTGTTCGTTGCAATGTTTGCTAATTTTATTTCTGCTTGCTTATTGATGCTCTGTTATCTAGTCGGACTGTATTTTTAATTTGGTTTGTTTTCCCCCCTAACTGGTATTATAACTTTGTCCCATTAAACTCAAACTTCTTCGATATATATCTTTATTTCTCAATAAACCATTGCAATACATAGGTATAGAGAATTACAAAACTATTTACAAATATATACATGTACAATTGCAGTAACAGAAAAACAGAAATGGACACAGGGATTAGCCCGGAGCACACACACCTTCATTTATGACTTTTATCATTTTACATAATTTCAAAAGATCAGATTTTTTCGCTACGGTCATGATATTTTTAAATTTAAGGACATTTGGTCTATTTCTAAAGTAACTTGGGATGAGATTTTTACGGTTTTGCTCAAAGTATCGACATTGTAAAATATAATGAAATTCATCTCCAATGGTATTTGTGTCACAGAGGAGACATTTCCTATTGCTTATTTCAATATTTTGCCAACTTCCAATTTCAATCGGTAATCTATGATTAGTGGTTCTAAATTTGCATAAAATAATGGCATTTTATGAGTCCAAAATTTCAAGATATGATTTTTCTATCAAACTTTGGAACAATTTGACACCAAAGATAAGAAATGCCCCGACAGTTAGTAGTTTTAAAAAGTCACTAATAAATTATGTTAATTTATTGAAACCACCTAGATACTATTTATATGTTTGTAGAGTGTTAAATGTCATACACGCTAGACTAAGACATAGATCTAATAACTTGAATGTCGACCTGTTTATGATCAATTTAATTAATGACCGAGGTTGTGTCTGTGGATGGGTAATAAAGGATTCGATTAACTTTTTTCTAGAGTGTTGTTTATATGTTGAAGCTCATGAACAGTTGACAAATAGACTGCAATTTCTTGACAGTTTACTTATTGCAACTTTACTATTTGGCGATGATAGCATATCTGAGGAACAAAAGGCACAAATATTCAAATCAGTGAAGTTGTACATCTAACAAACG
>MJUT01030006.1:82905-99184 GCA_002080005.1 Gigantidas platifrons | reverse complement strand
AAGAGAAGCACAACGAAAGAGTATGACAATACTACTTTCTCTAGAGATTATGTAAACAGTGGTAAGCTTATTTTGGAGCCAAGCGGATTTCATGTAGTCTGGCTCTGTCTTGTTACGCTGTATAATGGTAGATTACACAATAAAGTTGAGGATCAATACGTTTAAAGTTTCCTTTGTTACATGTCTAACTGAAATTCCTGTCTTGAAAGTTGGTTCATTCCTGTCTTCCATATTTGTTGGATTACAGTAATATTGTGGTTATATGCCATAATACCCTTTTAGGGTAAAGTGTCCATAATAAATTTAAAGACAGAGTAAACATATGATGACGGTAATTGTAAGATTACTTCACCAGTATATTATTTGAAAACATCTGGGAAATAATTTCTATACAAAAAATAATGACCAGATATAGCGTTCATCGCCAAAAGTAAAGAGCACCACTAGTCAACTGCTGTATAGAGTCTAGGGTTCGTTTCACACTTATTTTAAGGTATGAGTTATGCTCATTCTTGAAAACCCTATAGTGACTGAAATGTAGAACATCAATAAAAGTGATTTTCAATTATTTTAATTTGTGCAACTGTGGATAGTAGTCGCTCGTGTTCATTTATAGCCACGACACTTCTTACTATAATATGTTCATTTATTTTGATTTGTGACTCAGAGAAATGTTGTTGATCTATGTCATTCTAATAACTGGATAGAAATACTGTACAGTAGTCTCACTATAAGCTATTATTTCACGTTAGTGTGTACCTAAGTGAAATGCTGGATAGTAGTATAGTGTGTTCATTTACAGCCATAATCTTTCTAACTAATTCATCTCATATCACTTACCATTAATATCCTTTCTTACTACATGATTTTGAATGGCGTTTGTTGTAAGTCACCGAGAAAGTTGATCACATAATGTTGTATCGAGTCCAACTCGCATGGGCGAGAATCGAACTCACAACGTCAGTGGTAATAGACACTGATTACATAGGTAGTTGTACTAGTACTATACAGTCACTACCACGACGGTCCCTGGTAATTTTAAAGATGACGACCTTCGTTGGTTAAATGTTGAGTGAATTAAGTAATGTGGTATTTTGATAAATTCAACAATTTAATTCAAATATAAAGTTCATAATTGCGTATTTAAGAAATAAAATAGGCTACTCTAAAAGAACAACAAACATTGTTAATCCAAAGATCGCTAATTATGTACAAACATTCCATTTCTATCTTTTATAATATAGGATTGATTGACTGGTAATCAACGCCAATTTTAGCTGTATGTCAGGTATATCGTGACATGTTTATCATATAAACTACACCGGGTTGGTAGCTAGAGTAACATGACTGGTACCACTGATGTGGAAAGAACTGCTCACACTTCCAGAGCACATGAGTTCACCCTCTAGTTTTAGAGGGGATGGTGTGGCTTGATATTTCGTTTTTGAATAGGGTTTGTAGATAATTGTTTGTCCAATTGTCAATTTTCTTCTGGCCATTGTGTTGGCTTTCCATCTTCTTCTTCTTCCAAATAGATAAGATAGATGTTTATAATTATACCACAGTAAATTCTAATATCTACCAACTTTATCGTTGTAGGGGTTAACAACACAGAACCACAGTATGTAGCACCCATACCTGTAGTCGAGGAAGGATATTATGATACAATATAGACTTCCACAGCATTGCGTCATGCTTAGTACAATAAATCTGCTTACCAGGAAATGGATATTGATCTTTTGTGGGTGTGTGTGTGTGTGTGTGTGAATAAAACTTCTTTTAAATTATGACAAAATTTATGTAACCTAAGACACAGATAATTATATTTGGCTCTAAAAAAGCGAACGCTTGAATGTTTGCGCGAAATTTGAATAGACATGTATTCCTACCTTAAATATTTTCCCCGATAATTCATTGACACTTTGTTATATCGAAAGCCCAATAGTGTGTAGTATCATAAAATATTGTATTATTTGTCACATACATACATGTTATTTTGCATGGATAACCTGGTCAAGTAAGTCTCGATTCAATTGTATTTAGATGTCGGCCATTGTTTTGATTTTAGTACAACTGCCGTAAATGGGTAGTAAATGTCGTTATTAGGGTATTGAACGTCATTTCTTGATTCTTTTGAATCGAAGACGTCATAAAGGAGTCTTACATTGCTATAAAAGGCGCGTAATTTATCAGTTGTGGTCTAACTGGGCATAAGGCAACATCGTCAAAAGCCAACACTTGCTACTTTTTAGCCTATTTTGAGTCTCTTCGACGTTTATGCATAACGTCCTGAAGGTTAGGTTTTGGAGAGTCTAAGTTTATCTTTGTAGATTCTACTTTTAGCTTGATAAAAGTATCGCTTAAGTCTTAAAGACTCACCAAGTCTTAAAGACGTTTTTCTCTCCATCGGAACTTTATTCGACTTTATCAGAAGTGACAACTTAAACACATTTTATCTAAAAACACATTCCGACTTTGAGATTAGAAAGCACAAGTCAACAGCTACTTTTCATTAGCCCATATTTTCTTTGTCTTGTGTTATTGAATATTTTTCATATACCACAGTTTTTAATGCACGTAGGCATGAGTGCATATTTGTGTTGATTTAATTAGGTGAAAGTGTTTGTAAACATGGTAAAGGTGGAGTAAGGAAAACTCCTTGAGGCCAAATATAGATATGTATCAGTAAATGCTGCAAATTTTGATATGTTGTAACAATTTAAAGATTATGAACCCCCCCCTAGCCTTTCATTCATATGCTAAACATACATAACAGTTGTACGAATCTTTTATTATGTACTCTTACTGTCATGCATGTTTGTGCCTCTGTTTAGTAGAGCCAAAATTTCAAACTTTATTTTCCAGTAATGTAAGTTTTGTTATACCCAGCAGGGTTGAGTGGGAAAAATCTGGAGATTATGCATAGGGAATGTAGTCACCAATTTACCCAAACAATCCAAGTTAATTAATTCATCCACCTGAGATATATTGTAAAAACATCAGCAAGTCGATAACAATAACTAAAATATAACAAAAGTTTCAACAATCCCAAACCTTATATTTGATTGTTATAAGGGAGATAACTCCAAATAAATTCCAAACTATGTGTGTGTTTGGGAGGAGGGGCGGCGTGGATGGTGATGGGTGAGGTAAATGGTAAACTCTGACATTTATTAGGAAAGAAGTGGGTGAATTGAAATTCACCAAATTCAGGGACAATAATTGAATATGATAGAAACAATTGTATTTTTTATTTATTAACTTTTATTAGAAAAAAATCTTTATTACTTATAATTTCATTAATCAATATTTAATGCTATCATGATTACCTAACTTACATATTTTAATGTTATTATCAAACATTTTTGCTAAAACACAGGCATCTTATACAGTACATATGTTGTAATTAAAGGACATGCTTGTCAGCTGATACTCATTCAAACTAATCTGGATTAGACTGTCTTAATCAGTATAATTGGTTAGCATGACACTCGACAACGAAAGAATTGGCTAAATTGATTATACAATACCCACTGTGTAGCATCACCACCGGATATAGGTACCTCGTGAAGTCAGGTAAGGTCAAATTATTTCTTATTTTCATTATATTCTACGTTTTGCTGACGAGTAAAGTTTTGTGATATTGATTCCTAATAATGTAGCTACCAATTAAGGCTGATTATGATACATAATTGGCTTTCTCTCTCTTCAAATCGTCAGAATAGGACCGGGTGGTACCTGTTCAAAGAAGCATGTGACGAGTTCAAAGCTGTAAAAACACGTTTATCCTTCAACTATTCATTTGACGTTTCTGTAGAACAAAGTTTTATCATATTTAAGCTTGAACAACACTGTATTTCGAAATAAGCTATTGTTTTCACAGAGAAATTCATGTAAATAAAGCGACATCGCTGTACGGCAAATAGCAAAGTATCTATTCTCCGTACAGTAAACAACTATTCGCCGTACACTTTATCCGTTTGATTTACATGAATTTCTCTGTGAAAACAATAGTTTATTTCGAAATACAGTGTTGTTCAAGCCTAAATATGATAAAACTTTGTTCTACAAAAACGTCAAATGAATAGTTGAAGGATAAACGTGTTTTTTACAACTTTGAACTCGTCACATGCTTCTTTGAACAGGTACCACCCGGTCCTATTCTGACGATTTGAAGAGAAAGAAAGCCAATTATGGATCATAATCAGCCTTAAATAGTAGCTACATTATTAGGAATCAATATCACAAAACTTTACTTGTCAGCAAAACGTAGAATATAATGAAAATAAGAAGAATTTGTCCTTACCTGACTTCACGTTTGTTTTTCCACCTGCTTCGAGGGTACCTATATCCGGTGGTGATGCTACACAGTGATAACTGGTCATTAG
Organism: Gigantidas platifrons; assembly: GCA_002080005.1. Taxonomy (NCBI): domain Eukaryota; kingdom Metazoa; phylum Mollusca; class Bivalvia; order Mytilida; family Modiolidae; genus Gigantidas; species Gigantidas platifrons. The sequence continues at coordinate 94,796 of MJUT01030006.1, read as the reverse complement.
TATATGAAAAGAATGCATCTCGGCTTCGCCTCGAGGCATTATGTTTCATATACTATGACCAGGTATTGAATAACCTATGCGTAAAATACTTGAATCTCATTTCATTTGTTGAGATAACAAAAATACTCAAAGGACTGATTATCACTCGTACTTTCAAAGAAACCGGGAACAACTCATGTAATTCATACAAAGGCTGTACACTGCACCGAAGTCTGGTTTTCTTTTTCCGAGTTTATCTTAAATATCCCCATTCCGGAGAGAATGAATATATAGAGGTGTATGTAATTTAGTATCCAAAAGTATTAAATATTGTATAAACACCTCTACGGATTTTGCTAAAGTTCTAGGTTAAATTTAGAACCATAGAGCGTCTTAACTTCACTAGGTATTTATGCATTGATGTGTATTTTCTTTATTGTCATCTATTTGTATAGCACTTAACCAAGATTATCCATTATTTTGCTTGCTAATATTATTGTTGCTATTTTTTCTTGTACGTTAGAGACTGTTACTGTCATTCTAAACACATTATTAAACGTACAATCCTACTGAATTATTCATTTTACTTGAAGCCTACGTCGATTTAATTATTCCGCGTCTGTATCCGTTGGAAATATAAAACAGTGTACGGGGATACAGTCGTGTATTTATAGCCTAACACTCTTCTCCCCTTTCTTAGCAGTTTCTAGGATTTGTAGGTTTGAGACTCCATGGTCATTGAAATAAAACTATTATACCAATGTCCTTAACTATTCGCACCGGAACGCTACATTTGGTGCTACAGCAGTGGGATTTTCACTTTCATCTTGGTGGAATAAACCAGTATATGACAGAAGAAACATCATGTCCAATAGCAACATCTGATGCTCAGGGACTACAGCTCCCCGCATCACCAATGGGCCAAGAGGGGGAATGCTCATAAAAGCAACACCATCGGGAGAGGTCCTGATGCTTGTAACAAGGGAAATTCATAATTCCGATATTTTGTTAGGCGCAATTTCAATGTCCTGCATGTTCAACGACCTCGTCACAACAGACCAGAAGTGTTCCCTCTGATAATGAATTTCCATTAACTCAGATGAGGAGTTTCATGTCAACTCAATATGACCGGTATTGACAGAATCATTTGAAATGATTAAATAAAAATTGAAACATAGAACTCACCTTTAAGTACTTGTTTTTCAAAGCAGTATAGATAGCTTTACATGTTTCAGGAATTACATAAGATAATGTCTGCTTTGGTATTCTGTACATATATTGAAGATACTGGTAGCTATCTCCTGAGAATATAAAACAAGAGCACCACCCACGGGTGCTGGACGCTCGACTTAACCTAAGACTTAACCAACAACTTAACTGACCCAGACGCTGACGTTGACGCCGGAGTGACGACAATAGCTCGACTTTTTTTCTTCGAAAAGTCGAGCTAAATAGGTGTTGTTAGTACTTTATGTTACCAATGTAATGATGTCAGTTGTTCATTGCAAATTTAATGAATAGTAGGTTATTCACAACTACTTCATCTTCCATTGTTGACACCATTTGGCGGAAAAAACACGAGGTTTTTGATTATTTGTTTATAATCTGATCAGATTAATCTTAGTGTGTGTACAAGAGAGTCTTATAATACAAAAAAATATAATTCATGTCTTATGATACAAATCTTAGTAAAAGTTATAATGACTTAAATTAGGTAGAATAAAATAATGTATATCACAATATATTTTTGTTACATATGATTTGACTCGGTAGATACATATAAAATAATGTATATCACAATATATTTTTTTTACATATGATTTGACTCGGTAGATACATATAAAATAATGTATATCACAATATTATTTTTAAATTTTTCGGTAGATCATCTAATTTCGTCATTGTTTTTCTGCGTGTTTTGAATTAAATAAATTAGTGTTAAGTTTGTCGAATGTCCTGCATATCTGTACTTAACTAAAAACGTATGTCTGTTAAAATGTGTGCAGAATATTCATATAATTAAATCTAATGTTGTATTAACATGATACTGCTTTATCATATGTCTAAATAAGCTCAAATTTAAATTACTACTGCATGACAATAATAATAAACATAAAGCAGAATTAATGAAAACATATATTCGCTTTCTTTTTGATTTGATTGATACCAGTTTAAAGATATCAAAGATGTAATAATATGCAGTAAGTCGAAGGACGGACAACGCAATGTGCAGCCATTAAAGAACAATGATCTACAAAGTGCTGTAACATTTATTGTTTCATGTCTTTATGCTAAAGTTTTAGAGAAATTATGTAATAATAATTCATATCATATGTTATATTGTATGTATATGGAGAAGACAATACTAAGTTGAAAAACTTGTGTCTTATCCTTTTGTCATTATTTAGACAATAAAATATGTTTAAATCAAAATTACAAAATGCTACACAGAAAACTAACGATTGGGGTACAGGAGCCTCATTACAAATCGGGGATGAACGCAGGTGCTCCGGAAGGGTAAGAGTATTGCACCACAGAAGGAGAATATCAGTAATCATTTGTGACACAGATATTCCGCAACGGACAACCAAATTACAGGAGAAACCGTTGATTCAAATGAAGCCTAATTGGATTGCAGTGGTCTTTCAAAATTATATCAAGCAACAATGTCCTCCACCCAAGATGGTCGCCGGAACTGGGATATAATTTATAAGATTAATAATTACCTATTACTGCTTTATTTTAAATGAAAATTAAAAAAATTTTGCTCAGCCAATCTATATTGGTTATACAGACAAGGTCTACCCATGGCTACGTGTGTATTTGGTGAATATTGTTTATATTGGTTATACAGACAAGGTCTAAGCATGGCTACGTGTATATATGGTGGTTATTGTTTTATATTAGTTATACAGACAAGGTCTGCACATGTCTACGTGTGTATTTAGTGGTTATTGTTTATATTGGTTATACTGACAAGGTCTACTCATGACCACGTGTGTATTTGGTGGTTATTGCTTATATTAGTCATACAGACAAGGTGTAGCCATGGCTACGTGTATATTTGGTGGTTATTGTTTATATTGGTTATACAGACAATGTCTACCAATGGGTACGTGTGTATTTGGTGGTTATTCTTTATATTGGTTATACATACAAAGTGTACCCGTGTCTACGTGTGTATTTGGTGGATATTGTTTATATTGGTTATACAGACAAGGTCGTCCCATGGCTACGTGTGTAATTGGTGGTTATTGTTTTATATTAGTTATACAGACAAGGTGTACACATGTAAACGTGTGTATTTGGTGGTTATTGTTTTATATTAGTTATACAGACAAGGTCCTCCAATGGCTACGTGTGTATTTGGTGGTTATTGTTTATATTAGTTATACAGACAAGGTCTACCCATGGCTACTTGTATATTTGGTGGTTATTGTTTTATATTAGTTATACAGACAAGGTCTACCCATGGCTACGTGTATATCTGGTGGTTATTGTTTATATTAGTCATACAGACAAGGTCTACACATGGCTACGTGTGTATTTGGTGGTTATTGTTTATATTAGTCATATACACAAGGTCTACCAATGACTACGTGTATATTTGGTGGTTATTGTTTATATTAGTTATACAGACAAGGTCTACCCATGGCTACGTGTGTATTTGGTGGTTATTGTTTATATTAGTTATACAGACAAGGTGCAACCATGGCTACGTGTGTATTTCGTGGTTATTGTTTATATTGGTTATACAGACAAGGTGTACCCATGGCTACGTGTGTATTTGGTGGTTATTGTTTTATATTAGTTATACAGACAAGGTCTGCACATGTCTACGTGTGTATTTGGTGGTTATTGTTTATATTGGTTATACTTACAAGGTCTACTCATGACCACGTGTGTATTTGGTGGTTATTGCTTATATTAGTCATACAGACAAGGTGTAGCCATGGCTACGTGTNNNATTCATATAATTAAATCTAATGTTGTATTAACATGATACTGCTTTATCATATGTCTAAATAAGCTCAAATTTAAATTACTACTGCATGACAATAATAATAAACATAAAGCAGAATTAATGAAAACATATATTCGCTTTCTTTTTGATTTGTTTGATACCAGTTTAAAGATATCAAAGGTGTAATAATATGCAGTAAGTCGAAGGACGGACAACGCAATGTGCAGCCATTAAAGAACAATGATCTACAAAGTGCTGTAACATTTATTGTTTCATGTCTTTATGCTAAAGTTTTAGAGAAATTATGTAATAATAATTCATATCATATTTTATATTGTATGTATATGGAGAAGACAATACTAAGTTGAAAAACTTGTGTCTTATCTTTTGTCATTATTTAGACAATAAAATATGTTTAAATCAAAATTACAAAATGCTACACAGAAAACTAACGATTGGGGAACAGGAGCCTCATTACAAATCGGGGATGAACGCAGGTGCTCCGGAAGGGTAAGCAGTATTACACCACAGAAGAAAAATATCAGTAATCATTTGTGACACAGATATTCCGCAATGGACAACCAAATTACAAGAGAAAACGTTGATTCAAATGAAGCCTAATTGGATTGCAGTGGTCTTTCAAAATTATATCAAGCAACAATGTCCTCCACCCAAGATGGTCGCCGGAACTGGGATATAATTTCTATGATTAATAATTACCTATTACTGCTTTATTTGAAATGAAAATGAACAAAATTTTGCTTAGCCAATCTATATTGGTTATACAGACAAGGTCTACCCATGGCTACGTGTGTATTTGGTGATTATTGTTTATTTTGGTTATACAGACAAGGTCTACCCATGGCTAGGTGTATATATGGTGGTTATTGTTTTATATTAGTTATACAGACAATGTCTGCACATGTCTACGTGTGTATTTGGTGTTTATTGTTTATATTGGTTATACAGAAAAGGGCTACCAATGGCTACGTGTGTATTTGGTGGTCATTGTTTATATTAGTTTTACAGACAAGGTCTACCCATGACCACGTGTGTATTTGGTGGTTATTCTTTATATTAGTCATACAGACAAGGTGTAACCATGGCTACGTGTGTATTTGGTGGTTATTGTTTATATTGGTTATACAGACAAGGTATACCCTTGGCTGCGTGTGTATTTGGTGGTTATTGTTTATATTGGTTATACAGACAATGTCTACCAATTGGTACGTGTATATTTGGTGGTTATTGTTTATATTAGTTATACAGACAAGGTGTACACATGTAAACGTGTGTATTTGGTGGTTATTGTTTTATATTAGTTATACAGACAAGGTCTACCCATGGCTACGTGTGTATTTGGTGGTTATTGTTTATATTAGCTATACAGTCAAAGTCTACCAATGGCTACGTGTGTATTTGGTGGTTATTATTTTATATTAGTTATACAGACAATGTCTACCAATGGCTACGTTTGTATTTGGTGGTTATTGTTTTATATTAGTTATACAGACAAGGTCCTCCAATGGCTACGTGTGTATTTGGTGATTATTATTTTATATTAGTTATACAGACAAGGTCCTCCAATTGCTACGTGTGTATTTGGTGGTTATTGTTTTATATTAGTTATACAAACAAGGTCTACCAATGGCTACGTGTGTATTTGGTGGTTATTATTTTATATTAGTTATACAGACAAGGTCCTCCAATGGCTACGTGTGTATTTGGTGGTTATTGTTTTATATTAGTTATACAGACATGGTCTACCCATGGTTACGTGTATATTTGGTGGTTATTGTTTATATTAGTAATACAGACAAGGTCTACCCATGGCTACGTGTTTATTTGGTGGTTATTGTTTATATTAGTCATACAGACAAGGTCGACACATGGCTACGTGTGTATTTGGTGGTTATTGCTTATATTAGTCATACAGACAAGGTCTACCAATGGCTACGTGTATATTAGGTGGTTATTGTTTATATTAGTTATACAGACAAGGTCTACCCATGCCAACGTGTATATTTGGTGGTTATTGTTTATATTAGTCATACAGACAAGGTCTACCAATGGCTACGTGTGTATTTTGTGGTTATTGTTTATATTAGTAATACAGACAAGGTGTAACCATGGCTACGTGTATATTTGGTGGTTATTGTTTATATTAGTCATACAGACAAGGTCTACCAATGGCTACTTGTGTATTTGGCGGTTATTGTTTATATTAGTTATACAGACAAGGTGTAACCATGGCTACGTGTGTAGTTGGTGGTTATTGTTTATATTGGTTATACAGACAAGCTGTACCCATGGCTACGTGTGTATTTGGTGGTTATTGTTTTATATTAGTTATACAGACAAGCTGTACCCATGGCTACGTGTGTATTTGGTGGTTATTGTTTTATATTAGTTATACAGACAAGGTGTACCCATGGCTACGTGTGTATTTGTGGTTATTGTTTATATTAGTCATACAGACAAGTGTAACCATAGCTACTTGTGTATTTGGTGGTTATTGTCTATATTGGTTATACAGACAAGGTCTACCCATGGCTACGTGTGTATTTGGTGGTTCTTGTTTTATATTAGTTATACAGACAAGGTCGACCCATGGCTACGTGTGTAATTGGTGGTTATTGTTTTATATTAGTTATAAAGACAAGGTCTACCAATGGCTACGTGTATATTTGGTGGTTATTGTTTATATTAGTTATACAGACAAAGTCGACCCATGGCTATGTGTGTAATTGGTGGTTATTGTTTTATATTAGTTATACAGACAATGTCTACTAATGGCTACGTGTGTATTTGGTGGTTGTTGTTTTATATTACTTATACAGACTAGGTGTAACCATGGCTACGTGTGTATTTGGTGGTTATTGTTTATATTGGTTATACAGACAAGGTCTACCCATGTCTACGTGTGTATTTGGTTGTTGTTGTTTATATTGGTTATACAGACAATGTCTACCAATGGCAACGTGTGTATTTGGTGGTTATTGTTTTATATTAGTTATACAGACAAGGTCTACACATGGCTACGTGTGTATTTGGAGGTTATTGTTTATGTTGGTTATACACACAAGGTCTACCCATGGCTACGTGTGTATTTGGTGGTTATTGGTTATACTAGTAATACAGACAATATCTGCACATGGCTACGTGTCTATTGGTGGTTATTGTTTATATTAGTTATACAGACAAGGTAGACCCATGGCTACGTGTGTATTTGGTGGTTATTGGTTATATTAGTAATATAGACAAGATCTGCACATGGCTACGTGTCTATTGGTGGTTATTGTTTATATTAGTTATACAGACAATGTCTACCAATGGTTACGTGTGTATTTGGTGGTTATTGTTCATATTAGTTATACAGACAATGTCCTCCAATGGCTACGTGTGTATTTTGTGGTTATTGTTTTGTATTAGTTATACAGACAAGGTGTACACATGGCAACGTGTGTATTTGGTGGTTATTGTTTTATATTAGTTATATATACAAGGTCTACCCATGGCTACGTGTGTATTTGGTGGTTATTGTTTATATTGGTTATACATACAATGTCTACCCATGGCTACGTGTGTATTTGGTGGTTATTGTTTATATTGGTTATACAGACAATGTCTACCTATGGTTACGTGTGTATATGGTGGTTATTGTTTATATTAGCTATACAGACAAAGTCTACCAATGGCTACGTGTCTATTTGGTGGTTATTATTTTATATTAGTTATACAGACAAGGTCTACCAATGGCTACGTGTGTATTTGGTGGTTATTGTTTTATATTAGTTATACAGACAAGGTCCTCCAATGGCTACGTGTGTATTTGGTGGTTATTGTTTTATATTAGTAATACAGACAAGGTTTACATATGGCTACGTGTGTATTTGGTGGTTATTGGTTATATTAGTTATACAGACACGGTGTACCCATGGCTACGTTTGTATTTGGTGGTTATTGTTTTACATTAGTTATACAGACAAGGTGTACCCATGGCTACGTGTGTATTTGGTGGTTATTGTTTTATATTAGTTATACAGACAAGGTGTACCCATGGCTACGTGTGTATTTGGTGTTTATTGTTTTATATTAGTTATACAGACAAGGTGTAGCCATTGCTACGTGTGTATTTGGCGGTGCTTTCTTTTCATTTTACTACATCACATAGTTGAAAGTATGAAACAATACATTTGTTGTTCTAAATTCATCTATTAAATTATAATCCTAATGTAATAGTTATGTAGCATGTTGAAGTGACACACATTAAATAAATAAACTTTTAGAGTTGCTATTTTTGACTATGATTACATAATATATCATTGAATATTTCATAAAACCATTGATTTCTCATCGAAACGGTTTGTAACTACGGAATTAATTTGGCGGATACGATAGGTGAAAAGGGGAAATGAAATTAATTTAAAACAGCTGATAATTGTAAACAAATATTATTGTTTGAAAAGTTCATTAGAATGGGAATAACTTTGTATTTGAAGTGTTGCCAGGCAAGCTCAATTTGTGAGAGTAAACTCTACGATTAACGGCGGCAACACTTCAAATATAATACAGTTATTCCTTATTTTCTTGTCTGTAAAAATTAACTCTATGTCAGTGTCAGATTCTTTCTGTAAGTTATCTTTGAAATTTATGTGGTGTTTTTTTTAAATTGAGTGGCATAGATTTATTGTCAAAAAATTTGCACTGGTGTTTCCAAATAGTTCAATATGAAATATACAACTGCTCTTAATCCGCCACAGGATAACTCTTCGTCTGATACAATCATATCGTTGTTACTTCCGTCATATCCGTATGTTCACAACTATCCACCTTTACATTCTATAAATAAATACAGATTACTACATGGGCATTTCCAGATTGGCCTGGATATCATCTCGAGACACCTATATTGGCATGAGACGAAGTCGAGGGCCAATATGGGTCGAGGGATCATAACCAGGCCAATATGGAAATGCCCATATATTAAACTATTTATTATATACTTCCGGCATCTGCAGACGTAAATACTGGAAGTTTATTTTGTCTGAAACGCACGAGGGGCACCTAATAACCGGGTTTTTTTCTGGGGTGTGAAAATATGGGCAGTTTACTTCCGGTCATATTGGTCATACAAAAATGCCTTTATTTTAACTAAGTATGTAATAATGAATAAGACTAAATGAGAAATACGACGACAGGATTGATATAATTTGTTATCATTGTCTCTCATATATTACTAAGAGTGGAGGTTAGGAACAATCAAGTTAATTTATTCTTTGTTTGCTTGATGGGATTTAACGCCACTTTCAACACTATTTCAGCTATATCGTGGCGATCAGTTTTATTGGTGGACGAAACCTGAGGACCCTAAGAAAACCACCGACCTGTCGCAAGTCACTGAAACATTTTATCACGTAATGTTGTACACCTCGCCCTGATCGAGATTCGAACCCACAACATCAGTGGTGATAGGCATTGATTGCATAGGTAATTGTAAATCCAACTAACGCACAATCAGGGCCAGTACGGCTCCTTCAAACTAATCTAAGTTCGCCATTTTTTATTGAAGTACCCGTAACAAGCTAGAAAAATGAAGGGTCTTGGTATCGATTTTTTTCTCCGTTTCTACGAATGAAATTTGGAAATGTTCCGAATGATATCATGTCTAGGTCATATGGTTAATTGCTCCAAAACACTTTAAAAACAATTTTGGCTTTCCAATATTTCTACAATTGATCGTACCTGGTGAAGGTTATTCTAGAAACACGTCGAACGCATTCAATTTGATTTCTACGTTTTTATTAACTCATCACCTCTTATATCTGGAGAACTTTACGTTGGTGTGATGTGATGAGTATGTCTTTGTTTGTTTGCGTTAAATGTGATGTGATGATATTATATTGGTTGTATTTATTAAAATACGATCAAGAGTAATACATTACCTGACTAATAACAATTTCATGTTGTTTTCTCCTTGATATTTGACATGTTCACACAGTATGCAATGCTTCTCATATATTTCATTCTCACGGTCCATAGCTCATCATTAAATTGGTAAGCAAAATAATTTGAATACGTTCATGTTGTTATAGTGCAATGAAGTACAACGACACCCAGACTAACTGAAGCGAAACAATAACTTTAAACCTCTATTTTGTATGTTTATATGGATAAGGTATTACATGATATAATATTTATTTAATATTCGGATTCCAAAGATTTAATGTCGTCAACAAAAAATACTTTTCATACAATGAAAACCAGTTGTTTTATATATCGGTGTGTCACATGTAATGATCATTATACAAGCAAGCACTAGATAGCTCTACTGAATGGCATTCAGGACAAGTTTGGCTAGACTGGTTTCTTTTAAACTTGAACTGGATATATCTCTGAATTTGTATTAAAATGACCAACAAATAATACTATACTGTCGGAACATTTCAAAACCCAATAAGAAAAACTAAGAAAGAAAAATAAATAGATACCACTATCACAAATGCATTAGCACTAACTTTCCTTGCTTGGTCCATGTACTTCAATAAAAAGAGGCAGGGTTAAATCAGTTTTATGAGTACAAACCTTCCCTCTTAGTTAGATGATGTGATATGTAACTAAATATGATGACGACTCTTTAGGCTTAAGACATCACACTGACCCAAACAATGGACTTGATGTGAAGTTTATTGTCGTAAATACTCAGAGGTCCTTATGTCAACATTCCTTTACGTTCTGGTCAGTGCTATTATATTTAGTTAAAATTACGTTTGACATAACTCTTTTAATATTAATTTTTGAGGAAATATATAATTGTTTTAACAAATACCAATACAAGAAGAGTTTGAAGATATCAAAGGAGCAATCAGAATCCGTATATCGAAGAAGAACAGACAACAAAATGACCAAAAGAAGAAGAACAGACATCACAATGGCCAAAAGAAGAACAGACATCACAATGGCCAAAAGAAGAACAGACATCACAATGACCAAAAGAAGAAGAACAGACATCACAATGACCAAAAGAAGAAGAACAGACAACACAATGACCAAAAGAAGAAGAACAGACATCACAATGGCCAAAAGAAGAAGAAAAGACATTACAATGGCCAAAAGAAGAAGAACAGACAACACAATGACCAAAAGAAGAAGAACAGACAACACAATGACCAAAAGAAAAGGGACAAAGGGACAACCAACTATCAACAAAACATACATATAAAACTAAAGATCGAGTAACACGAACCCCACTAAAACCGGGTGTGAACTCAGGTGTTCCGGAAATGTAAGCAGTTCCTGCTCCACTAGTGACGACCGTCGTGTTAATCTAGTTACAAACCCGTGACAAGTCATGAACGCGGAAAGGACCGGGAAGTGTTTACGACAACTGGAACACATCCGTGGTAATTTGTGACACAGATATTCCATAACGGTCAACATAATTAAATTCGGAAATGACCAGACTATAACAGGTTGAGGCCTTGCAATACATCATCTGGGGGTACTTTTGACATATATCTCAGTGTTTTCCCTGCTCAAATCTTCATAATATATAACGTGTGGTGTAGAATGTTGACACATCAAAAACTCTTCATCGTCGGTAACGCACGACTGACCACGCCCCTGCCCGATATCGGATAGAATTTTCGTTATATTTCGGAATATTTCATCTCAAAACTGATTGCTTCCTGTGCGCTTGGAAGATGGGAGTTGCATAGACATAAAAAAACAGTGTTTCATATTATATTTTGTTTGTGTTTGCAAAACTTCGACTATTGAAGCTATATTTTTATATAGAGGATGTGGTCGAATGGTCTATGGTGCTGGACATAAGGCTAAGGGATTGGTGCTGCAGTGTATCAATAGTGTGAGTTATAATCCCATCGTGGGTGAAAAAAAATTGTCAGCTCAAAGATCTAATTCTAACAATGTTGGGTTAAATTTTCAA
>MJUT01030006.1:63630-73999 GCA_002080005.1 Gigantidas platifrons | reverse complement strand
TAATTTTGAAATTTTATGAATGAGTAGGACGCAATTTGATTGGTCGACACAACTTGACATCTTGGGTTTGGTTGGTCGGTGGGCAAGCCCGAATATACCCCACGCGAGGTATGCTCACTGCACATGCGGTATACTCACTCTGAGGTAGAGTTGAGAAAATGCTGCTTAGGCTAATCAGAAAAGAGCAAAATTCCTTATAATTTAATAACAGATATTATTAACCCAAGAATAATATATTTACCTCAGCCATCTTGCCTCGGTAAATATAATGTTCTTGGGTTAATAAATCCTTGTATCTACCTTATTAAAAGTCATTAATTGTATAGTGTTACAAGAGGCCAATGAATAAAACTGTTCAATAACAGACACACCAGGTTCATATACACAGGGGCGTAGGAGCAAACACTTAGAAGCTGAATTTGTAGCCTGGACACAATAAATGTCTACCTTACCAAGAGGTATAAGGATATGATTTGATGCCAAGCGACCCCGTTTATTCTTGTCAATTTTGCAAAGCTTATCCCTCTTCCCGGTCTTGTTCTAAAGCTTGTGCCCCCAACTTACCGACACGCTTACAAACCTTATCAACTCCTACAACATGCCTCTACATTCCGTCCTCCGAAAATTGAATATAGAGGGGAATTATAATGTTTTAAATTTCAAGATACACGCGGTTCAAACATCATACCTCAGTATCTTCATTTAGGGTTTGGGTTCTTCCTTCATGCATTTGTAAAATGCACGTACATGTACTTATAGTGGATTCTTTCTATTTGTAAAATGCACGTACATGGGAAAGGTATTGCATAATCCAGGATTATGATTTTTTTTATTAAAGAGATATGTGGACAGTTCAAGAACAAGCAAACAAGAATCACTGATACCTTCCATGAGGAACAAACGTGACCGTCTAATTTTATGCATTCATAAATATGTGTTAAATTCACAGGTTATAAATGATGGACGGAATGACATTTAAAGGATCAGTAGCTGCGTTTGCCGACTATGTTCAGTACTACTTGGGGTTCCAGGTGACGAAGGTCTTTTTCGTTTAGGAGTGGATCATTTTAGTGGTGTACATTTATGTTTCCTCCCACTTTGTTGTGAAGATTCGTATACATTATTTAAAATTTCAGGCGGGAGTTTTCTACATAATTGAGGAAACATTTTGTGTTTTGGTAAATTGCGACGTTGGTCTGTGAAGCCAAAGGGAACTCTTCTTCTTTGTCATTTTCCACTATATTTGCTATCACTACCTACAATATGATTTATTTTAGGATTATATAAATAACTCTGAATATACATAAAGTATTAATTGTATATTATCGGTAATTACAAGATAAAAGGATTGCAAATGAAATTAGCACCACCACAACCGCCACCGATTCACCTCCATTGCTTTTGGTTCAATCGCGTCGATTTACGATACTACTGGTCATTTAATTCACTCTTGTGGAAGAATAATATCGAATACCCTCAAACAGGACTCCTTTTCACACAATAAATGCCGACGCATTTTCAAATCTTGACCTGACACGCAAAACTGACGTGGTCATCCGACTTTACTACGAAGTGTTTGGAAAAACTAAGACTTATTTTCTGAAGAGAAATCGTTTATCAGTTGCTAAAATGATTTAAGAGTTTCGTCTGAAATGTTTCATAATGTAAAACTTAATAAGTTATGAAATTATATCGACTGAACTAGAAAGTTGATAGAATTCCCCGCTTCAAGCCCGTCACCAGATGAAACCGGAAGCACCTCTGCACCGCCACCACTCGAGGGGTGTTGTACGTGGCGAGTTCTATCTCAGTTTTAATATGTTTTATTTGTTAAATATAATTAATTGGGATCAGACACTACACTATTGTCTGTCAGGAATGTTTACATGTTATTCAAATTAAGGAATATGTAAAATTTATGAGCTAAATATGACAACAATATTGTTGAATCAGAATCCGTAAATCGAAGAATTGACAATACAATGGGCAAAAGACGATGTACATAAAACTAAAGACCGAGTAACAGGAATCCCACTAATAAATCAGGTGCTCCGAGAGAGTATGCAGTTCCTGTTCCACTAGTGGGACCCGTGTTAATCTAGTTACAAACCTATAATTAATACAAACGGAACATATCCGTGATCACTTGTGACACAGATATTCCACCACCTTAACCTTTAGTTTTGTGTGTAGTGTTTGGAGATGGTTGTTGGTCCTTTTTCTCATTGTTTTTGTCTGTCCTTTGATTGACAGCTTCTGATTACCACTTTAGTATCTTGCAACTCTTCTTGTTAAACGTCGTATATCAACATTTCGTAATTCTTTACCCAACGCCTGACAATAAGAGGAATTCCCAGAATATCCTATGCATAACCCATTAACCAGTTGTTCTATCACATATTCTGATTCAAGGGCTAGTATTATGAATTATATCTTAAGTCGATTAAATGACAGCTGGAACCAGCACATTTATAGCACATTGCACGAAATGCATTCCTTAGTTTTGTTCCTCTTCTGTTAGACTTGTTCGTTTATTCGCATGAGGCAGACTTCATACAGGGGCTTCTCAAGAAAAACGAAAAGAAGCTAGCCCAATCCTTTAATTTCACGTTCCGCTATGTAGATGATGTCCTTTCACTAAATAATTATAGGTTTGGTGATTTTGTTGATCGCATATATCCCATTGAGCTTGAAATAAAGGATACCATAGATACATATAGTTCTACAACATACCTTGACCTACATTCCGAAATTGTTAGTGATGGGCAGTTAAGAACGAAACCTAATTACAAAAGAGGTGATTTCAATTTTACTATTGTGAACTTTCCATTTATATGTAGCAACGTTCCAGCAGCACCTGCATATGGAGTATATATCTCGCAGTTGATACGATATTCCAGAGCGTGTGGTTCCTCTCAGGATTTCCTATTGCTTAAGTTGAAGACATCACTTCGGAAGTGTTAAGGTCGCCACCATCACTTGGTTGGCCGTTATCTGTGTCACAAATGACCATGGATATGTTCCACTTGTCGTAAGCACTTCCCGGTCCTTTCCTCATTCACGACTTATTACCTGGATTGCAATTAGATTAACGCGACGGGTGTCGCTAGTAGAACAGGAACTACTTTCCATCCGGAGCACCAGCGTTTATCCCCGGTTTTTAGTGGGGTTCGTGTTACTCGATCTTTAGTTTGATGTGCATAATTTTTAGATCGTTGTTTATCCTTTTGTATTTGGTTTTCCTTTGGTCATTGTATTGTATGTTCTACTTCGATATACGGATTCTGATTAACCCTTTGGTATCTTCACACTCTTCTTGGCCACATTCTTTGTTGTTGTAAAAAAAAGTCTTGACTATATGTCGTACTGTTCATGGTGGCCTTACCAATAGCTATTTGCTAAATAATGAGGAACGACCGGAATGTATTCCGTGTAATTCCAATTATTCACTGAAGCATATTTTAATCGACAGCGTATATGTTGTTGAAGCTCAGCAGCCATACTACAACGTCAACAATTTATCTGATTCTGCTTACAAATGTCCCAGTAGACACAATTTTTTATTTATTTTTAAAGAAATTGTTCTGAATGCTATAATTCAGATAGATAGATACATTCTAAATATATGGTTTTATTCTTTTAAATGTTCTTTTATTTGTACATAAGACAAGATTCTTCTCTGCACAAATATGTTTTATTTTTAAGGGTTTTGTACTTGAAGATTTAATAAATATAATTTGTTCACACCTTGGTATAGCTGAAATATTGCTAAAATTGACATTAAAAACAGTCAATTAATTATTCCCGCGCCTTCACATAGTTTTAGTCTTTTTCAATTGCCATGTACAGCCTCTGACATAATCTTCAAATTGTTGAAGGTGTTTTGTACTTGGTAGACATATAGCAAGCTCTGACATAATCTCCACATTGTTTGATATGTTATCGGGGTAAGAATATGAACATCATTCACAGACAATTACAACTGTCTAAATAAGATAGAAAAATGGGGAATGGAGAATGAGTTTCAATTCTCTAACTCAAAAACTGTTGGTATGTACTCCATCCAAACACTGAGTTAAACTTATACAATTCCCCAACAATAAAAATAAATAATTTGGTATCCTTTTTGATAGTCAACTTACCTTTCTACCTCATATTAAAATGTTTAGAAATAAGTGCCTTAAAGCACTGACCAAGTTAACTTTTGTGTCCAGTACTGACTGGGATGAGAATAGCACGGTTTTATTAAATTTATATAGATTCGTTGATTCGATCAAAATTGGATTACCGAAGTATCGTTTACGGATGTATCGTTTACGCCCGTCCATCGTATATCAAGTTACTCTATACAGTTCATAATCAAGGATTACGACTCTCACCTGAAGCGTTCAGAACGTCTCCAGTTGAGAGTTTGTATGTTGAAGCAAACGAGCCTTTCCTTGATAATAGATGCATCAAAATTGGTATGCAATATGCAACGGAATTGAAGGCTTATCGTTCAAATCCTGCATACGACTGTGTCTTTAATTCTTTATTTTGAAATATTTCCTTTAAACGACCCAATACAATTCAACCTTATGGACTCCGGGTAAAATCACACTTTGAAAATTCTTATATCAATTTCCATAATATACAATGTAGCACAGTTCTTTGAAATGAAAAGCTCTTTGATTAGAGCATACTCACCCACTATTTACGATTCAGAATTTTCCATGAGAGCGGTGATTTTCAAATTTAAGTTTGATTAATAATCAATTTATGATGTTGGATGACAATTTTTTAAGATAAATGTGTGTGTGTGTGCGTTTTTTTAGCCAATACTAATACACACAAACTCAAATAAGAGTTCATTTACAGATCTTTGAGATAACTACTTTATCCATTTGTGTATGATTTCCGATTATATAGAGGAGTTGCTGATGGTGTAGTGTATTTAGTTATTCATTTTTGCAAATAGCTACGTTATTAGAATGGGTTGGGTTTTTCATTCTCAAAGATAATATAAATTTATTGTGTTTCAACAACTAACAATTACGCAATATTTTGTTATTTCTATTATTTAAGACAGAAGAAAAAGCTACATATTAAATAAAGTATAAGCTTAAGACATTGGTTGACTATTTATAGGTTGATAGGCAATAGTGACATATCAGTGATAGAGGAGAACATTTATAATTCCACAACTGAAGTCGTCTCCTTTATTATAGAGCCGGGTACAAATGTGACCATTACTGTCAAATATGAGATCAATATCAAGAAATGAGGCAGAGGAAACTATCTAGGTTGTTTCTGTTATCTCAAATACTTCGGGGTTTATCAATGAATTCCAGTTTTCAAAGTTTGGAATATTAATGGAAAGAGAATCATAACTGCATTTGAAATTAAACGTCCAACCTTCGGTTTTTAATTTATTGATAACTAATTGTATAAACTCTGCCTCATATGAGTAAATATCGGCAAGCAGGAAACACATTTTTTCCCATATGTATGCCGATGATTTTTGAATAGTGTGCCCTCAAATCTCGACATAGATGTCATCGATAATGAACTCCGCCGTAGTGATGACTTCAATTTCTGTGTACTACTTTTTCCTGTTTTTCTTACTTGACAAAACAACAAATACAGTTTTTCGCGACCGAAAACTGTTAACGGATAGAATTGCTTACCATTTTAAAGACAAATGCCTTGTAAATAATATCTTTAAACGAGTTTATATATTTTGACAAGGAATAGTTTTAAAGAGGAGGAAATTCAACTGTTTGGACATATGAAATTTTCCAAAAAAGAACGAGATTGAAAATTATCCAGAAGGTCTTGTGTTTTCCACATTTGATTGATGTTACTACGTAAATATATTTTGCTGCAATATGATTGTAGTCCACCTGTGACTACAGAACAATTATTTGTCATAGTCATAGACTTATAGTATAACTAACTGTGATGTTCGATTACCAAAAACATGTCACGAATGACCGCACAACTGATAATTCACGAATGCGCGAAGCGCATGAGTGAATTATCAGTGTTGTGCGATCATTAGTGACATATTATTGGTAATCGGACATCGAAGTTAGTAATGCTGTTTATTATATAGACTGTTTTGAGTAAATGAATTTGATATTTTCCTTCATCTGCATTGCATGTGTTTATTTCTTTATTGCGCATTAATATACAACTGTGTCCTTGGCTATTCGTTGACTGAAAAGTTTGTCTAATGCTTTCAATTTTGTAAATAAATAAATTCATGTGCACATATTTCGATTAGGAATATAATTTCCATGTTGATTACTTGTAAACTTTGTGACCATAGTATGCACTCGACCTTGAAAGACACAATTTTATTTATTGACAATTGATGTATGTTTCATTCTTTACTATATGTACATTTCATTTGTACTCTTGTGAGAAGAATGTTTTGTGAAAGAAATCAGATGTATACCAATATTTGGCTGTTAACAAAATCAAAACTATTTCAAATTCGATGGATTATATAATTAGGAAACAAGTAATTTAACAATATAACAGCTAAGAAATGTAAATCGTTAAATGTGGGTCCAAACGGTTCAAACGTTAAATAAGTAATTCAAACGGATTATAACGGAAGGAAACTGGACTAAAGTTCACTCAGAATCGGAACCACTAAACGATAAAGGTAGGATTCTTTTATATTTAGTATTTGCTATTTGTAGTTCGGAATCATCACTTTGTCTTTTCTGACTAGACTTATGATTGTTAAAATTAAAAGTTCCTCCGTAAATGTAAGTGTTCCCATAAAAAACAAGATGACATCCTAGTGTCAGAAGTCATTTAACTAGTACTTGTGGTTGACAAAAGCTGTGCAAAATTTGAATTCATTTCACAAGAAGCAATAGAACGAACAGTGTTATTTGGAGTTAATTTATAGCAGACGATCTTGTGTGGGTGGTTAAAGTTTTATCCTACTGTTGGAAAGATTATTTCTACCGAGACAACATGTTTTTAGAGCATAATTCTGCCATGAAAAGTATTAAAACATGTCAATGTTTGCCAAATTTACCTGCTTTTTATTGTATAGCAATGAAATACTAGATTAAGATATCCTTTTGTTTATTTTTTAAATCTTTCCTTTATCATAAATGAAACTAACAATCTGTCAATGAAATGAAGCAATGGGACATCACTCCATATAGTATTCTAAAACAAAATAGTTCCGGCTCGAAAAATGGCGGGAAAAATAGCGAGAGTGAAAATAAAAATGGTAATATCACTAGTGAAATTATCGTTTTTATTTAACTCGGAAATCACGGTATTTCATCGATATTTATATAATAAAGTTTTTTATTGAACAAATAATTTTCTCTATATTGTTTTATGTGAAGTTTTGCTATTCAATATAAAGTAAGTAAATCATTATATTCTTTAATGAGAATATTCATTGATAACACGAATGACTTATGATTAGCTAAAAGTTCTTCCTTGCATAACCAGTATTTTAGAAGGTAGGATCATCAGAGTATTGTGCAATGAAAAGTTCTATAATTAGAGCACAGTCGAAGTTTTTTTAAGACAAGTTCTTTGATTAGAGCCCTATCAACCACTGGTAACGATGTCGGATTCAACATTCTAGTCGTGATGCCCAAATTTAAGTTTTATTAATGATCAATTGATGATGTTGGATGACGATGCTTTTAGACAAATGTGTGTGTGTTTATGTACCCGATTCTAACATAATGAAGATCAAATTAGAGTCCATATACATATATGTTAGAGGTAATGACTTTGACCCTGTGTTTACGTTTTCATCTAATAGAGAATTTAATGTCAGATTTAATTCAACTTATTCTAACATTCAGGAACAAGTGATGGAATTTCCCCAGCGATGCATCCTTTCTGCCACATTATTTAGTATTAAGATAAATAGGCTTGTTAAGTTTT
The DNA here is from genome assembly GCA_002080005.1 of Gigantidas platifrons. Lineage (NCBI taxonomy): Eukaryota > Metazoa > Mollusca > Bivalvia > Mytilida > Modiolidae > Gigantidas > Gigantidas platifrons. The sequence continues at coordinate 66,085 of MJUT01030006.1, read as the reverse complement.
GATTTATAGCATTGTGGGTTCACTTTATGTAGATAACTTCCTGATATGTTATCTGGGTAAACATATAATCATCACTGAAAGAAAATCACAAGTTGTCTAAATAAGATAGAAAAATGGGCAATCGAGAATGGATTTAAATTCTCCAGCTCAAAAACTGTTGGTATGCACTTTTGCAACAAAAGAGAGAACTCTATCCATACACGGAGTTAAAACAAAATTATACAATTCCCCTATCAAAATAGTTCACGAAATAAAATGTTTAGGTCTCCTTTTTGATAGTACCTTTCTACCTCATAATAAAATGCTTAAAAATAAGTGTCTTAAAACCCAATCACCCACTGATTGGGATGTCCAATTTACAATGATAGCCGTGATGCTCAAATGTACATTTTTATAATCAATTTATGATGTTAGGTGAAAATAATTTTAGACAAATGTGTGTTTGTGTACCCAATTCTAGCACAATGAAGATCAAATTGGAGTTCATGTACATATTTGTTAATGGAAACGACTTTACACCTGTGTCTACGACTTTCCCATCGGATATAGGTGTGCTACATTTAGTATTTGCATTTTTAACAATCAAACCAGGAACGTTAGAAAACCTACTATAGACATATTTTACTTTATTCAATATTTTACGTTGACATTTAAAAACATAGATTATTAAAATTTCAAATAATGCTGCATTTATCTTTATCTTGTAGTTATTTGCAATTTAATAGAACCACGTCAATCAAATCAAACATGTTCAGCAACTTGACGAACCTTTATAGGTTGTAAGTATCCCTCTTATTTTATTCCGTGTTGTAACTTACACTACATGTATATGTATAATTTATCTAGTTTAAGAACAATTTACGCACAATATTTAAATTCCACAAAGAAACAAAATAACGTTTTAAACTCTATTCAAACATACAAGTACAGTGTAACAGGTAAAGATTGAGGGCATTTATTAATTGAATCCGAATTGAAGCACATATTTGTAAATAACTACATCATTTAGAATGGGTTGTTTATTTTTTCTTAGCAGGAATATAAATACATTTTATTGAAAGAACTCAAAATTACACAATATTTTGTTAATTTATTGTTTAAGACAAAACAGAAAGCTACAGACTTAAGGAAATATCAACATTCCACCTGTGTTGACTATTTATAGAAATTTAAGCTCCAATGACATATCAGTGATAGAGGACAACACTTTCAACAATCTATCGAACTTAGAACAACTGTGAGTAGCGTTTAGTATGATTTGTACAGAAGCAAAAACCCTAATATTATGTCAATACATGTTATAGATAATGTTTGTTTTATATAAAACAAGTTGCTGAAAATATGCGATCCGAACTCTACAGATATTCCATCGATCAGGAACTACAGCGTATTGATGACTTCTTTTTGTGTGTAGCGCATTCCGTGTTTATTCGTGCTTGGGAAAATAAAATAAGTCAATTCGTGACGGAAACTTATAAACTTGTATCGTTGTTTACTATTTTAAAGTAAATTGCATTGCAAATGATTTCTTTAAACGTGTTTATACATTTTCAAGAGGAATGGCTTCTAAACTGCAGAAGATTTTTTTGTGAAATGAAATTCTCGAGGATAACAACGAGAAGGTTTTTACAGTATTTCAGTATCCACATTTGATTGAAGCTCCTATATAAATATACTTTGACTAAAGACAAACGTTTAGTTATAGACAGTTTTCTTGTTGAAGAAATAGAAGAACAGGTAAAATACCTTTCTCTGTATGGATTCTGGGAAAATTTTGGAATCCCAAATAAAGTACGAAAGTCATTATATTCGTCGTTAATGAAACATTCATTGATGACATGAATAAATTGTGATTAGTCAAACTGTCTTTTTTGTCATAACTAGTATGCCAGTAAGTGGGATTGCCAGACTTGCTTCAAATGACAATATCTGTTTACGATGTCGAATTTACCATGATAACCGTGATGTTCAAATTTTAGGTTTTATTGATAATTGATTTATGATGTTGGATGCCAAATGTATGTATGTTTCTAACACAATCAATATCAAGTTAGAGTTCATGTACATATCTTTAAATATATCAGCTGTTCTGAGGGTGTGGTATATTTAATTATTCAGTTTATCAAGAAAGCAGGAACGTTAGCAAACTTACTATATACTTATTATACTTTATTCAATATACAACTACATATAGTATTTAAGTTTGTAGTATTGGTGTATTGTTTTTTTTTGTGATCTTGTAGTAATTTGTACTACAATATTTTATTCCGTCCTATAACTTACAATACATGTACATGTATGATTTATATAAACTAATGAAAAAATAAACAGTGCATTATTAAAAACTAAATTAAGTATCAATATCAAAATACAATTTATTTATTGTGTACAGTATATTGTTAAATAATGCAAACAATTTAGAAGAATAACATTTAACGTCAATTGAATTCATTGG
>MJUT01030006.1:21160-45978 GCA_002080005.1 Gigantidas platifrons | reverse complement strand
GAGCTCTTTTGCTAAATTCAGATGTGGAGTTGCTCCACTTAGAATCGAAACTGGGAGATTTGAAAAATTGGAAGTACAACAAAGAGTGTGCAATGAATGTAAAAATGTTGTTGAGGATGAAGCGCATGTTTTATTGAAATGTCCATTATATACAGATTTTAGAGAAGAGTTGTTTTATTTAGCTCAAAATGTAAACAGTGATTTTATGTCTTTTAATGATACTCAGAAATTAGTGTTTTTATTTTCGGATGTAATTATGATAAGAATATGTGCCAAAACCTGTTATTTAATTTTAAATGCTCGAAGAAATATTTTATATTGTACATAATTTTATTCTTTGTGTGTATATATATATATCATAATATTGTTATTTGTCTTAACGGTCTCTTGTAATTCTATACAGAATGGCTCTCGTTTTAATATATGTTGTATTTTATGTTTGAAATTGTATTATGATTGTAATGAGAGATGAGACTTTAATAAAATATTGTATTGTATTGCATTTCCCCTCGGCTGAAACACAATATAGGGCTCATATTCAAAAGCAGTGTGTTATGTGCAGTATTAACCTACTTCCATTGAATTTAAAGGTATCACTTTAATATCATGTTTTGGTTGGTGAAACACAGAAGTTGCATACACAATTTCAAGAAGATATCTCTCATAGTTTTTTAGTAACAAGCAAAAGGGTACCAACAAATTTGCACAAATAAGGCGTTATACTGTTGCACTTGAAATTTGTTTATTTTTACACCAAAATTTACTTTTCAAAATAGGAAAACAACAAAACTATTTTAATATAAATCTTTAGAAAAATTAATCAGGATTAATTTGATACCAAATTCATGAACATCGGACATCAATTGGAGAAATTATCAGGCTTTATCCAAAAGGTATGTTTCTATCAGAAATCTGTAGGGTCCGTAACCAGTAAAAAAATCTTCTAGAAAACACTGTCAAAAGATTGATATTTTCATGTTTGAAGATGTAAAATACATAGAGTAGTTATAATCAGTCAAAATATGAACAATTGTAGACGGAATAAAAACTGCAGAACAGAAAATATGGTTACGAACACTACAAAAACCATGTAACTATATTTAAGGGTGTATTATAATCTTGTGTGAATAAATGTTAATCAAAAAGAGAAATAACAAGTAATTCTGAGTAATCTTAACATCATACCAACTTCAGACATTATAGATCATAGAAAACATGTTGCTTTTAAGAATAACAGTACTTGAATGTTCAGCTTTGCTGCAACACTGCATTGCCTTTATTGTGTTTTATCCGCCTACATTAATTTCAAACTTTGAAATAAAGTCCGTGTTAAGTAATGGGAGAAACAAATTCTCCTTCAGTTGTCCATGTGGGTTACGATATTTCTCCACTCTCGGGAGTTAAATTTAAAATTTTAACCACTCGCCTGACGACTTGTGGTTAAAAATTTTAATATAACTCTCCTGAGTGGAGAAATATCGTAACCCACGGGCAACTGAAGGATAATCTATATATATATATAGTCTACCATTTCGGTCAATACTATGGCCTTCTTCAAAAAGAATGAAGATTACCTAAAATTTAAATTGACTGGTTAATAAAAGTATTAAGAAATGGGTGTTTTCATAATGGACCGGATATATGTCCTCGGTTAAGTCATAATGACCCTCGGAAGGTTGTATTGGCCCTCGGTGTTGCCTCGGGCCAATACACCCTTCCTTGGGCCATTATGACTAACCTTGGACATATAGCCGGTCCATTATGAAAACACCCATTTATTAATACTATAATACTGTGGGCATAGCGGTGATATATGTACAGCATATACCTCGGTATAATATGGATTACTTAATACTTGATTGGATGGAGTATTTGTAGCTACTAATATTATGCATACCTGTCAGTGACTGTAATAATAAGAGTGTATGGTGAAATATGTTTAAGATGAAGTTCGCATGATTATTTGGTGATTCGAAATTTATGAAGAGTCGAGTAGGCCGGAATATGAGTAGCACATGGAAATCAGTTTAGTCAGTCTCGGCACCAGTAGCTATATGGAGAATAAAATTATAGAAGTGATTTTAAACTTTAAACTTTAAACTTTAAAATTTGATTAAACGCCTATTTCTACACATACAATGCATATTCAATGGCGTTTTACAATGCAAAATAAAATAAAATAAAATGATAAAAATATACAATGAACATAACTGTACAAAAACAATATACAATACAATATTACTGACATCTTAGGCTGTTAAAGCTACAGCTATTAAGAAGTTCAGAATAGTGAAAAATAATCTTCAAAATACAATGACTTCAATTGACGTTTGAAAATATCTACAGATTTACAATTTCTCAGACTAACTGGTAACTCATTCCATAATTTTGGACCAATTGTACTGAAACTTCTATCGGAAAATGACCTCTTCTTATTAAAAGGAATAACATAACAACCTGCAGAAGACTCAGATGACCTTAGTGTACGTCTAGATACTCGAGGAGACAATAAATCAGTTAAATATGATGGTGCATTTCCAACAGAACAGTTGTACATATATATTAATATTTTAAAACTTATCCAAGCTTTGACTGGAAGCCAATGTAAATCATATAAAGCTTGTTTAGAACTCTCATACTTTGAGCGATTTAATACAAGTTTGGCACACATGTTTTGAATACGTTGAAGTTTCAACAATTCGTTTTGAGGAATACCATATCAAATAACGTTACAATAATCCAAATGAGATATAACTAAAGATAGAACTAGAGTTTCTGTGGCTTCTTTTGACAAATGTTTTCGAATGTTTTTTATCTTGAAATAATTTAGCATAGCTGTTCTACATTTTATTTTAATATGTTCTTTGAAATTCAGAGTCTCGTCCAAAAAAGCACCAAGATATCTACTACAATTTTTCGATTTTATAACTTCGTCACAAATAATCATTTCGTTGGTATTACACTTGCCGAGTTGAGACCGTCTCCCAAAAAGAATAAATTCTGTTTTCGAATTGTTCATCTTCAACTTATTATTGTTCATCCAGTTGTTGATGTCAATAGCACAGTTCTGGAGTTCTTGAATGGCATTAGCTTCTTCTGACGGTGTAGGTTTGAAGCGCTTATTTGCTGTATGATCATCAGCGAATCCATGTCAGTTATTGATGCGTGTGATACAATTTATAGGAAGCATGTGATGTGGTGATAGGAGACTGTGATTCGATTTAATTAATTTTTAGTTATTTGTTTTATATTTAGTTTGTCTTGTTTATACGTTAGTTTGAGTGACATTTTGTGTTCATTTTTGCATTTCATTTTCCATTTTCTTCTTTTGTTTGTTTAGTTTTGTTTAGTTTATTAAATTTGAATTTTTATTTAGTTTGTATGACTATTGGCCATATTGACAATTAAAACAAGAACTCACAACTTTCAATTTCAAGGGTTGGAAACTAACAAAATACAAGCCAGAATTGATAAATAACCACTAAAAACAGGTCCTGGGTTTAAAAAAAAAGTATTACCATGGGTACGCATCATTTTCCTTAGGAACCAGGAATTCCAAGCATTTTTGTGAAAATAAAATACTATTTACTTAATCAGCCTATTCTTTTTTTTTGGGTTAACATGAGAAAAACTTTTTAGTCAAAACAATTAGATTATTACTTTTCTGAAAAAAAAAATGATATTTCAAATTTGTTATCATAGGACACTAAGTGAAATTATTGTCAACAATCTTCTACTCAGAAACTATTCTGGCAATTGGTACCATATTTTGTCACAATGATCCTTAAATGGTCCTTTTAAAAAAGTGGTACCCATCAGGTCTCCTGACTATTAAAGATGGCCCACACTAAGAGACATAGTTTAACATTGAACCCTATGGGAAGTACTTTGTCGTTATTCCTCTCTGAAACCACTTGGCCAATTGGAATCACACTTGGTCACAAAAGTCATTGGGTGTTCCCCTTTCAAAAGTGAATTGAGTAGGTTCTCCCTCCACCCAAGATGGTCACCACCACGGAACATAGTTTCACATAGGACCCTATGGGATTTGTTTTGTCATTCTTCTCCTCTGACATGTTTGAAACTACTTGGCCTATTGGAACTACAATTCTGTCTCATTTGAAAATTGCCTTACAGAATGAACCAAAATTAGAGATTGAACATGCAATGTGCAGTCATGATAAAAAAAACTGTCCTGTATAAATTGTTTGATTTTTGGGACACAAGATGCAATAAAGCCATGCAAGCCAGGTGAATCTCTAGTTTAATTTTTAGTCTGAATTCGATGTTGTTTTTTTTTGGATTCTTTATGAAATGCTATTAAAGATTTATTCAATCAGATTTGTGTACCTCTTACAGTTTCTGTGTTATAATGAACCAAAATCGCTCTTCTAGCAAGTACCTACAATTTTTATTTTTCGTCCGATATCAATGGGGTTTTTATACAACTGCAAAAAAATTGTGGTCGTATAATGGTATGATGCTGTTGGCGTCTGTAGGTGTGCTTCCATGCAATATCTTTAGTTCTACTTGACCAATTTGATTGAAATTTTAATACAAGGTTCCTTAGCAAAAACGGAAGGTTGGTATTAATTTTGGGTATTGTGGCCCCTGTTTGTGGCAAATTTGATAAAAGGGGCCAAAATAGGTGTTTTGGGATATTTTGATGTAGAACATTTATAATTGGTCAGATTTTACCATGGAGTTTCTGGACGAATTCTTTCACAGGTTTGCTTTATTTCAGGGGAGCATCAACAGCTTTCTGTGCGGTGTGGGTTCTGCTCATTGTTGAAGACTGTACGTAACCTTTTTTGTGTTTTATTGCGGGGATTGTTCTTGTGTGATCTCATTGACATTTACCCCTATCTCATTATATTTCTACTTCTTTCATTATGTTCCTAAAAAAATCCTTTTCTCTAGAGTATGTCAAGGGATTTGATGTATTATTTACGGGTTTCGAGATATATTGGGCCGAAAGGCCAGTGTGAACTTTAGCAATCATGTTGCGTTCATCATCCATTATCGACGTCGTCCGTCCGTTAATATGTTACATTTTAACCTTCTTGAGAGCCACTGTACCAAATAATGTAGTCAGACAAGTGGGTGAAATTCTGCGGATAATATCAAGGCAGTCAGAGAGTAAGTAAAATATCTGCAGAGAATTGCGAAGAATTCTCACTGAAACATGTTATGAGTAAAAAAAAAGTCTTCAGAGATTTGAGAAGAATTTTGCATGCATGTAGACACTGTGGAAAAAGAATATGAAGTACCCATAAATCTGAAATAAGTTACTAGTACTCGCATACAGAAAAGTGGAAGATTGCAGAAAATCTGGCAACAAGAGATTCTCGGCAATTCTCTGCACACCTTTGCCTGAGCGCCCGACTGTCTGTGAGGTTCTTAGCAAATCTGCGTACAATCAGCCCTCTGTATTTAATTGCCTCTGCCATTTACATCAATTCACCACTCTTTTTTCCTATGTCTGACTGGTCGGGAGATTCTCCGTACACATTCCATATGTTTTAAGCAATTTTCTGCACACTGTATTGTATCTGTGTGACTGCCCAGGAGATTCTCAGTAATTCTCTGCACACCTTTTCACAATTTATGACTGACTAACACTGTCGTCAAAGAGCTCAGGTCGAAAATGTTCCGTCAGTTTCCGGTACAGGTCACTTAGGCACGATTGACATAGAGGCGACGACAAAAAGTAAGTATTATGATCATATAGTATTATTATATCTTGAATCCAGAATATGTCGTTATCGGTCGATTATTGTTTGTTTTTACTTATATGTTTCTGTGGTTAACTACATCGATTACTCAGATATGGATAAAATGATGGACATAAACAATGACAAATGCTAATAATGAGCTTGAAGTCCTCAAATAAAGCTATAAATGTATAATTAAAGTACATAAACCCTTTATAATGTTTAGATAAATGATAATTTGGACTAGCGTGCCACCATGGACTTATAGACTTACTACAGTGAAAAACACAATGCTTATTTACGTACATTCGTTCCGGCTTTGTCAACCATTACTTTACGGTTGAGTCCCAAATATTGTATTTAAGTATACCCGGTTTGTCAATGTACAAAATTGAAAGAATAACGTAAAAAAACTCAATATCACAATTATGCTTCATTTTTATAATGCATTTAAGGCTCATTATAACACTTGTCAAGGGTGTGTTCGACTTGCAAATTGATAAAGAAGAAAAAAAAAACACAAATTTGTCTTAAATGAATAAAGATTGTGAAAAAAAAACAACAGCACATAGCCAAAATATTTTTCATGTGCATGCGTTGTATAACATTAAAAGAAAGAAATACAAAACGGTTTATGTAGAATTGGCATTCACCAGTCACCTTCAACAGAATGGTCATGATTTTTTATAGGACATGTAATGTTTTCTTTATTTGCTATGCAGCTGGATTATAGCAATATTCAAAGAGTGTTTGATCAAAAGTAGGAACTCTCACTGTCTATATGCTCATAAGTTGTATTTTAATGCCTTAAAATTGTTTCAGAAGTGGAAAAAGTTGTAAAATGTACGCCATATTCACAAAGTTTTCAAGTTCTGAGGTATCTTTTTCAATTAAAAAAATTAAATACCCCGGTAACGCTATATATATGCCGCGAGTACCTATTCTATTCCATTAACATCATGTTGTGCTATTTAGTTGTTAAATTTTGTTTTTTAAAACAAAAATCTGAATTCTTAAAAATGATGTGGAATCATACAAAATCAAAAACTTTACCACCCATTCTTAGACGTGTAAGATGTCTGTGTGAAAACATCATCTTATATAGATATAAATAACTCAAAGAATATAAAATTGATATTTGTTGCTTCTCCGATAAGCACGCAGCATTAAGGAGTAAGAGCAAAGATTGGTTGGCTTGGAATCAGAATAATGTGTCCGAGTGGGGCGACATATCTGCCCGCGGATTGTTGTTTCAGTGAGCTAGCACTAAAATTTCAACTCCGGGTGCTCGTCTAGAATTTAAGCGAACGTCATTATCCTCTCATTGAAAATTAACTTGTTCTCACCACGATATAGCTGAAAAATTGCTGAATTGGCATTAAACAACTACATGTATCACTCACTCACTCGCTTAAATAAATTGGCATATCGAGTGTACCCTTTGAGTTTGATAAGTATTAGAATGAACCTTTAGTATGCAACTGTTTAATTGTTCAGTATATATTACAAAAACCTGTCCAAGACATGGCATACATACGCTGTTTAATATTTTGATTGTACATTTTGTTATGAAATTCTAGTTTTGTTTTGCTTGCATTTCAGGTAGAGATGAATACTGGAAGTTTGTCGCCATTTTGGTTGTTTCTACTGTCGAACGACATTCTTAAATTTTACAATATAATGTAAATGTACTAATCAAATTGTCTGATGCTAACACAAATAAAATGAAGGTAATGGCAAGATTGAAACATAAGATGTTTTAATAGTATTTCTTCGCCGTCCCATTACTGTTTTTTTTTATCCTGCACTTGTTCTATTTGAACAGGTGCATTGCTTACTTGCTTATGCCTGTTGCCCTTGGTGGTGCATAGGCCACTGACGACAGTCCTCCACCTTGTTCTGTTTTGTGCCATACGTTCCTGATCTTGACATCTATAACCATCTATCTCAATCTCAGCAATAAAGTCTCTCCTCCGGGTATTTCTTGGTCTTCCTCTTCCACGCTTTCCCTGAGGGTTCCACTGTAGGGCTTGCCTAATGATGGTGTGTTTCGGCTTCCTCAGTGTGTGTCCTATCCACCTCCATTTTCTCCTTTTGACCGGATATTTTTTGTCATAATTGATTATTGACCAATATATAGTTTTCTGGTACCTGATTCATGTTGAGCAACGGTAAGAAACAGTAACAGCAGCTAATAAGCGCGGATTTCACAGAGGACATAATCAGAAACGATAAGAACGACGCTTGTTTCTGCTCTTTTTAGAGAATTTGACAGTTTCATTGGGGCTTTTGACATACCACTATAGATACAATATACGTATATTGTCGGAAAATATATAATTCATTTCCACTCGCTGCGAAATAGGTTAGAAAAACTCGTAGATATAATTTTTATATTTTCGACAATGTTTATGTATATTGTCTATTCATTTTCTCCCCCGTTTCACTTCTCAGAATCTTTATTAACTAAAATAATGTAATATAAATAAGACTCGACACAGTGTAGGAAGTGCGTTCGCTACAAGATTTAAACATATATCAACATAACAAATTCATTCAGTCTGTCATTTCTACCCATAAAAAATGTATACGAGTAGTTGAAATTCTTTTGGCATTAATCTGGGTGGAAGGGCGGGGGACTATGACATCCAAATCACGATCTTTTGTCGTATTATAACTTGTAACGAACGTCGCATTAATCGAGTACACCTAAAGTTTTCTTTATATACTAACTGCCACAATCGTCCGCGCGGAAAGGAATTCAAAACTACAGCCTTTGTTAATTTGCATATCTATAACGTTTATGTAAACATTATACCGTGAAGAAATTTAAATATCGTTTCCACGAAGTTATTTCCATAGAGTGACTTACTTCGTTATATCAACGAGTATAAAATTCAAATATTGTATTATAAAAAGAATATCTCACACCTCAACTGATGCGCATGGACAGCGACCGCATGTGAATGTACCGTACTGAGCGCCAGCCGTGAGGTCAGTGCCACAAAAAGTATAACAAATCAAGTGTTAGCGACAGTAGCAATTTAACATAGAAATACCTTTTTTATTGTACAAAGTAGCTGAAATGAGGAGCCATGGCGAATATTCATACTATGGCTCAGGATTTATCACTTTTGAGATATTTCCTAATCATAACTATTGCTACCATGCAATATAATGATCAATAATAATACGATCAGTAATATTTACATACTGACAAATCCGGTTCTTATAAATGACACAACTGGTTTCTATAAATGTTTACAATTTGACGAAGCCGGTTTTCAAAAACATCTGTTGACTTCAAGTTTTAGGCTATAACTAGTTACTAATTTACTTTTCCTCAACAAAATAATATCTCTAAGTAAAATAAATCATTCATTAATAAATTTTCTTTTTTTGGCAGTATTTCATTCATTCGTAAATGCAAGATATAGTGATATTTCAATTGATCGTAGTGATTTTGATGCCGGATTCCTTGTAACTTTTAGAAAAAATCTAATTTTAAACTGCAAAAAGCAATGGTATTTGGGGAAAAAAATGACAATAATAATAATAACAATCATAAAGCATCATAATTCAAAACATTACATATACAGTATATTCATAAAAACTGACGATAAACGTCTGCACACCGGGTATCCCAATCCGTCGTCCACGGAGCAATCTGCATCGGCAGTAAGCAACTGTTCAGGTAGGTATGTCGAATTTTATGAATATTTGGAGGATGAATCCTGTAATCATCAAGTTAGCTGTTGAAATGTACGATGTATAAGCTTCTCGTGGGTGCAAGCTAACTTCAAATTGATAGACAATTAATAAAAATATTAATCCTTGAACTTGAAAATTTACTGAAAGGTAACGAGTTTTAGTTTTCAAGAGTTGGTTTTATAAAAATGATAGTCATTTTCCCTATTTTTTTTTTTCAATCAATTTCAATATCAATGTATCTCACATCATTCATATTAAGGCCAGTACATTAATCTTTCTCATCTCTATAAACTTGGCGATTTTTAAAGGATGGGTAGAAAAATAATAGGATCCGTAATACACGGAGCTAGTTTTCGAAATGATAAGTGACATACGGAGCAATGGTCCGGTAAACACGGCTCAAAATTATTTGATTATTGTAGAAATAGTTGAGTTTCCGCATTTTTTGTATTTTTTTATATTTAAAAATCACCTATGTTGGCGTTTGCAATTATCTGTAACAATGCAAGATGTTTCCTAAAAGATAAATATACAATGCATATACATTGTCGGAAAATACAAAATTTATTTGTACGAACCTTAAAAACAGGTCGAAATGTGAGGCTCGCCGAGCACTTTTCGACTTTTTCGCAGCAAAAATACAAATGAATTATATATTTTTCGACAATGTGCATGTACTGTTTTTATCGTGCAATCATAAAACAATTTGATTTTAGCGTAATTCATCAGTCTCACTTTTGGAGAAAAAGCTGTAAACGGTTGTGCATTCTTTAATGATTATATGACGTCATAACAGGTGCGGATTTATTCCCCCCTCATAGTAGAAAAATAAATTAAAAGAACAAAAAGATAAAAAAAAAATAAAATAAAATAAAAATGGTCCTACGATGGAGGGTGTCCTCTAACATCCATGTACAATCCTAAATCTGCGCCTGAATATTCAAGACCTTTAAGCAGTGAACCAGAGTACAATGCAAAACACCTTTGAATGACCCAACCAGAGCACCAGCAGACGAATATCGTATATTATACAAATATCACTGCTGAGTATTCGTATACAAAATGTGCTAATTGCAGGATAAAAATGATCATCCATTTTTTTTAAGGCATAAATTGCATTCATATACTCAATGATAAGCATTGTCCAGGGGCGGATCCATGATTTTAAGTTAGGGGACCGCACTTAAAATAATCGCGCCGAGCGGACCGAGGCGCGAAAATGTTTGGGGTATTTCGTGTGAAAAATCACGATTTTAAGCAAAAAAATCTTATTTTTTCAAATTTTAGGGGGNCATTTTAGGGTAGACCTTTTCATGGTCTATTGGGAAAAACTATGTAATTGTGTATTGAGCTGGTCCTTCTCCGAATTCTTTTTTTTTCTCTTGAATGATTAGCTATTTTATGGAAAATAGCCTCGACTCTTTCAGGAACAACGCTTTATAAAATCATGCATTGTTTGCAAGAGCCAATTTTGGCCTTCATGAAAAATTAATATCCATATCACATAGAGATATGAGTTATTTCTCACTGACTCGAAGGACACACTTGTTTGATTATACTGTACTTAAAGGGGGTTATTAGTTCGGTGTGCAGACTCCCGCGGGGGCATAAGTATAGTATCGTTAAGTATAACAAATGGTATTTTTTTACTTAACTATAGAAACCGAGTAAAAAAATAATTGGGTTAGTTTTCGCTATTTTATTTCAATAACCTTGAATTTTGACTTGAACGAATAATAAATCTGACCGGACTCCAAAGCACAAAAGTAACAACGGAATACCATTCTGCCATTCCAATGGTACCTACTAGAACTGTGAGTGAACTCACTGAGTGATACCCCCCGCTTGCAGCTTAGTAGGAGTTGCGCTTACAAGGTACATACCCCCCACCCCCCCTTTTCGTGAAAGTATAAGTTGAATTATCTCCCATTTTAAATTTTGGACAGCAACCATATTCCTTCATGCACATCTGCAGGTAGTGTACTACAAGTGTGTAAAGTTTCATAAAAATCCAATAAGCCGTTTAGGAGGAGTTACTCTTACAAGGTACATGGAAGGACGGACAGTATAAGTTGAATTATCTCCCCTTTTAAATTGTTGGACAGCAACCATATTCCTTCATACACATCTGCAAGTAGTGTACTACAAGTGTGTAAAGTTTCATAAAAATCCAATAAGCCGTTTAGGAGGAGTTGCGCGTACAATGTACATGGACGGACGGACAGGGTGATTCCTATATACCCCCCAAACTTTGTTTGCGGGGGGTATAAAAAGAAAACAATGCTCAGATATTTTGTGGTTCTCAAATACCGTGATACACTCATAAGAATTTTCAACAAAAGACGACTTTTTCCCGACCCCCATCCAGTAAATGTTTTGTGCAACATAAATGCTTTGACTGTAAAGACCATAGTTTGCCGGGTTGTGCTAAACTACGAAACGAAATCGAAACGCAATGAACGAAACGAAACGAAACGAAACGAAATCGAAACGCAATGAACGAAACGAAACGAAACGAAACGAAATATACTAAAATACGAAACGCAACGAAATATGCTAAAATGCGAAACGAAATGAAACTATTCTAAAATCCAATAAGAGCAACATGAATGGAACGAGAAGTGATGAAAAATTCTAAGCAGAATTGTATACAAAATGTACTGATATCATGTATAAGAAGATTTATGAACAATTTTTCAAGACAAAAATTTAATGTATAAGATTTATGAACCATTCGTCAAAACAAACGAAATAAAAATGCATCAACGACCATTATGCCAGGTAGAATCGTCCTTTCTATAAGGAGCACTCTCAATAAATGAGGTAAGAAATTGATCCAGATATTCCTGTCAGGGTTTCTGTAGTATATCCAGAGTCGGACCTCAAGGCCTATGCGTCTGGTCTTACAGCCTTAAAAGGGGGTGCAGGAATTTTGGTTCAATCCAAAAGGGTCCAATTTTAAACTATATTCCAGAGCCTGGGTGGCTCAATGGATTGGGTAGTTGTATTATCTAACAATGCATACAAGCCTATCACCAAAACGGCGTGGGTTCGCAAACATTACAAATTACAAAAAGGGTGCACTCGACTCGCAACCTCAAGTGATAAAGCTTACCAGTTGCTTGCCCATGATCGGTGGTTCTCTCTGTCTTCCTCCACCACTAAAACTAGTCGCCATGATATAGCTGAAATACTGTTGAAAGTGGCGTTAAAGAACAAAAATCAATCAATCAAATCAATACGATGTACCTTCTGTGAAATCAGCATTGAATTTTCAAGTACAAGCACAGAAGCTCCTTTTGGTCAATTGATCAAACAAAAGGTTTCGAAAAAACTATTATTACTAATAAATTAGATTTTTATTATTATTACATTGCACTTCGTGGTCTGATAAATTCACCATGAAATGTATGCCCGCTTTATTTTGAACAGAGGCCACAACATAGACACTACCCATGTTTGCGGAAACCTCATTATTTGTTTGCATGTGAAGTGACAGGGTTTTCATCATAATAAATGATCCTCAGTTTCTTAAGATATTTAATTTCTTTTGACGCCAGATAATGTATAGAGTACTTGAAACATGTTCATTGCTCTGTTAATAACGGGTACTAGTATTAGGATGGAGCCGTAACCGATGCCTATCAGAGAATTTCGAAGGCAGAGTATTGTCACTGTAACTATTAGCTGCTAGATTACATTGAATTCTGAGTTTTTAATTAATAATGAGAACTGTCTTGCTTCTGATGAATGATAATTATAGGGAATATTTCATCGTGTTTCGCTAAATTCCGTTTCGTTCTATTGCGTTTCGCACTTTAGTATATTTCGTTTCGTTGTATTCATTTCATTTCGTTTCGCATTATAGTAAATTTCGTTTCGTTGCGTTGCATTACGTTTCGCATTTTAGTATATTTCGTTGCGTTTCGTTTCGTTTCGTTCATTGCGTTTCGAATTCGTTTCGTAGTTTAGCACAACCCTAGTTTTCCAAAGAAAAGCCAATTGCTACAAGTATGTTCTCTGTACACAAAAATGTGTGTCGCGACTTAAGTTCTGGGATATGACCTACAATAGACCTTAACCGGCCACTCATTTATTTATAAAACTGGTCAACATGTTAAAGTATTATACCGGTAGTATGGCTGTTATCATAGATCAATATGGGCCAATATTTATGATTTATCATAATATGTGTGACGGATGCATGGATAGACGCATGGACGTTCATACTGACCGACGCATGAGCGGACGGACGGATGAAATTACATGTGTAAATCTATATATTACCCAATCACATTCTAGTGACATGAAAAAAAGAATTGTATTTCAGTTATGTGCTCCGTGGTTTACTGATCATTTGCAAAAACACGCTCCGTGTTGAACATGATCATGCTCCGTGTATTACGGATCCTATTATTTTTCTACCCATCCTTTGAAAATCGCCAAGTTTACAGAGATGAGAAAGAGTAATGTACTGGCCTTAATAGAATTAGAATTAAGAATAAGATTTTTTTTATTGCCAATTAAGGTCCCACAAAGGGCAAACAATTTAATACAATGATTGAAATGATTGGACATATAAAGATACATGAAAACACCCCAAAAAAAAACAAAAACAAAAACAAACAAAAAACAAAAAAAAACAGGAAAACATATTTATGTTCAGTGACTGCACGGCCAGATCAGAGCCTATCAAATACTACCATCAATCAATTCACATTTAATATAACATGTATAATAACTATAATAATTCACCTAACCTAATAAGTAATGATATCTATACGATCAGTTGTGTCCTCGCAGCAAAACACATTCTTCAATAAAGCTACCTATTTTTTTTTAAAACTTGTTCATGTTCATTGGTAAATAATTTAATTTGATGTGAATATTGCAATCCGATTGGCTGATCCGCCTGGAGCAACATTGGTTATACTCGATAACCTGGGTTGGTATTGTGACGTCACCAACGTGTTCATTCGCGTACGACTAATTCAAATAGTCACATGAAATAATCGCAATTAAAATCGAGGAATCATTAAATTTTGTTGTAAAAATTAAATTATAAGGAATATTTGAAATTATTGAACAGGTTATACTTGCATAACCTGGTTTGGGTCAGTTTACGCTTTTCATAAACCGCTTCGCGGTTTATTTTGATTTTGAGCTTTTTACCGAATTAATATTGTTTTTTTTTTTTTATAAAATTTGAATATTTTATTGGCACAAATGCAACTACAATAATTGGTAAAAGCCCATTGTCAGGAGCGGATTCAAGGGGAAAGGGGGGAGGACGTACGGGTCGTAAGCCCCCCTCCCCCTTTTTGCTCACCGAATTATAGGTGTTATGGAAAAAATATAAATTCCGAAAAAAAGGGTTCTGACGCATGCCGCATACTTTTTGTCGGTTGGAATGCACAAAATTGATTTTTTCCTGTTCCCTAAATATCAGAAAGTGATAAAAATAGCGGATTGCATTCCGGAAACTGATTCCGGATTCTTGTTTTTCTTCGGATATTACAATACCATCAGTACCACGGAAGTTGAGGCTACACAAAAGTGATGCCTAAAGCCGAAAACTACAAGGCAGTCTAGATATCTTTTTATCAAGACAATGGACAAAAGTATTCGCACGCTTCCAATTTACCCTATAGGATAAAACTACAGTTTTTTAATATGTTATCTTGAAATCAATTCACGTCCGATTTTAATTATTATTTTATCAACGAAGCAGAAAGATGTTGTTTATAGTAGTAATTTTGAAATTACGTTTTGAAACATATTTTTCAAATGTCGGACAAATCGCCACGATTTAAACACAGACCTAAATAATTTGTCTACAAAGGTACTATCAAAGCATTGTATTTCGAAAGAAATTAATCCCAGGCGCTCCCCCCCACAATTGGAAAAAATATCGTAATTTTTCACACGAAATACCCCAACAATTTTCGTGTCCCCCTCCGCTTGGTGCGATTTTTTTAAGTGCCCCTCCCCCCCTAACTTGAAATCCTGGATCCGCCCCTGAAATCAGTTGTGATTGTTTTAGGTGCCCCTCCCCTCTAACTTGAAATCCTGGATCCGTCCCTGAATTCAGTTGTGTGTTTAGCTTGTATGTTCTCAAAATGTTTATTATAGAAAATTATTTTGAAATTATAGGTACCGGGTCGTTTCGCCCCGATTACCTGTTCGCCCCACTTATTCGCTATTATATTATAATAGATGAAGTCTTTTTCGACAATTTTTTGGTAATTATTTATTTATTAAAAAATAATAACAAAAATAAAATCAAAATAATAAAAATATATGATAAACAACGGAGTCAACATCAATATTGCGCTTGCAACAGTTAATTTGCACGATTTTTCAGTGGAATATTGCAGACAACATAGTTCAATTTTATATAACTCTTCTGGATTTTTTTTCAGCTCCTTTATAAATGAAGTAAATTTTTGGCATTACAAAAAGTATGGTTCAGTAGGTAGTTTCACTATTTTTGGTACTTACGTTTTTAAAAGCAACCTTGAACATTTTTGACAGATGTCACGTTGGAGTCCTGTTTACGTTTTAGAAATAGAAAACCGGAAGACAGGTAAAAAATAACACGTGGGCTGTGTAGATCAAAATAAGATGGATGATCACTGATCAGGGATGTCAATAGATTTTGAAGTTGCTGGTGAAAATTGAAAAGTAGCAGGCAAATTGATGTGGATGGCAGCCATCCGCAGCGCCGAGCTTGCTCGGTGCCCTAAGCGGTCGGGGCTCTGGGATAAATGGTGCAAAATCCTGCATTCTAGGCCTCTCCTGGCACTTAATTTCATTATTGAAACTTCATTTTTTTGTACTATTTTTCTCATATTTTCAGCAATTGTTACTTCTTTTGATTATATTGTGGCAGTGATTCAGGCACTTCAATTTGTTGACTACAAAGATGTATTAAGATTTTATTTCTTCAGTGCAATTTAACTTGAGAAACAGAACAGTTAACAAACTATAAATGTAATTTAATTCAGTATGGTGATGAAAGTGATTCTGAGGTTTTTTTTAAATGCCGTCCAGAGATATTGCAAATCAGGGTTTTGCTATCTTTCCCATGAAGGTCAGAAAATATTTCATAAAGGTTAAACATTTTGCATCACTCTTGTTTCGTTTGATAAATGCGAACATTTCTGTAAATGAACAGCTAGAATGGTTCCACATCGGTGGCCATTTTATACAAGTTGTACTTCACGTTTAGATCATGGTCATTTTACCGATATCTTAAGCGCTTTGGCGATCTAGATCAATGACCTTGACAGGTGGAAAATTTTTGAAAAAGCATGGCTACACTTCTAGTCATCTCCGCGAATTTTGAAAATGACTGTAATTGTTTACGATAGCAAACATCTCCATATCACTGAGTTAGAAGACACACGGCCGGTGCTTATTTTATTTATTTTATTTATCAGTAATAAAATATAACGACCCGAACGTATCACAGAATAATTGCCGGTCAACCGGTTGGCATGGATAATATTTTGCCGGTCCGGACTAAAAATTGCCGGTCAGGACCGACGGTCCGGCACATTTCAGTCTTTCCTTGCAGTGAGTGCTGATACTAGATACATTTTCTCTCATTATTTTTTTTTAAGAGAAAAAGTAACCGGCGGTGACAGCTAGAGTTACCGGAGATTTTCGCCGCTTGCCGGCTTCTAATGACATCCCTGATGATACGAAAACATATGACATACGAAAACATATACCATGACAATATACAGTAGATACGATAACGTAACCCTCATTCCGCTTGTGCTCCATTTAGGGTTACGAATCGGTCCCATTCAACATATGGGAGCAAATAAAAATTTTTGTTCCGCGAATATTTCAACTTTCTTTTTGCATATCTGGTCATAACTTATTATTCCCTACAATTTTTGAGTAATGGTGATACGAAATAAGTGTTACATTATCAGATACCTGTTTCTACCTTCACGATCCAAATGTATTTCATATTCGAAAATTGATTCTTGTCCGCCATGACACCTTACGTAGACTCTCGCGATGGGTGGAGCCTATCCATATATGGATCTCAATGCCAAATATGGAAAACTTACTACGATTTTATGGCAATCGATCCAAAAAAGGATATCTCCAAAACGAGGCAAGTGCATGTGAAATAGCTAGCAATTGTAAACAAAATGTCAGACAGAAAGAAGATTTCATGCATTCACAATTTCAGATGGATATAAGTCTACCATTGATTGATGCAGCGTTTTCTTAACACCTCAAGGTTTACATAAATATATTTGTCTTTCACCCCGTTAATTTTCTCAACCACTTGTAAACAACGGAATTAGGACAAAACACCGCCTGGTATGATTCACTTCGAGCGCTGCTCCCATACATTGAAAAGGACCGATTCTTACCCCTAAATGAAGCACAAGTGGAATGAGGGTTACGTTATTGTATTTAGTCTTTATACTGCAATACTAATATTTTTTTCACTGTTTTCTATATAAAAAAAAAAAAAAAGATTCGTATTCCCCGTCATGGGTCCCATTTAAAAATGCTTTGTACAGGACATTGTCCAATATAAAGCAAAAGTTCCAAAAATGGGCGTGGCCTAAATGCTTTATACATGACATTGTCCAGTATAAAGCAAAAGTTTATACGACCCCCTTTAAATTATCAATACTGTAAAGTTACCAATTGCAGTATAAAAATCAATATTTCCGTTTGCTACTTTTTTCCCAGTTCATTCCACGCGTATCAATCTACGAGCAATGATACTAAGGGGTTCTGCTGGAAGGATCTGCCATCTTGAAAATGTGAAATCCAACATGTCATATTTACAACAATGCACAACATAATTAAAAAGTTTACCTTGAAAACTTATTTTAGTTAAATTGTATCAAACTTGCAGCGTACACGAAGCCAAATAACGTCTAATCTTTATGTTTCAAACTGGAAGTCTTCATATGACGGCAATGACGTCATGTTGGTTATGTTCCAAAGTCGGCAATAACATTTCGCAGATTTTTTCAGTTTAGAGGCGTATGTGTATTGTATGTCCATTGTTTGAGGCTCTCCTTGGGTATTTCTTTAATAGTATTTAGCGTCAGGTGAGCTATTGCCATCACTTTTTGTCCGTCATCCATCCATCAACATTTCACATTTTAATCTTCTCCTCAGAAACCACTGGGCCAATTGCAACCTTTGGTGGCCCCCTTCCAAATTTGTGTCCGGTGATCCCGACTTGCAACCAAGATGGCCACCAAACTTAAAATAGAAAAAAGGGGGGATGAAATTAAAAAAAAATCTTCTCCTCTGAAACTACTTAGCCAATCTCAACCAAACTTTGCTGAAATGATCCTTGGGTGGTCCCCTTCCAAAATTGTGTCCGGCATTTCAGACCTCTGACCAAGGTGGCCCCCACAGCCGAACTTAATTTAACATAGGACCCTATGGAAATTGTCATAAAAATCGTCTTGTCTGAAACCATTTGCTCAATAAGAACTAAATTTTGATGGAATAATCATTGGATGGTTCTCTTCCAAAAATGTGTACGGCGGTTCAGCCCTTTGACCAAGATGGCCCCCACAGCTTAACGTAGGACCCTACGGGAAATTCACATAACAATCTTCTTGTCTGGAACCAGTTGCTCAATTGGAACCAAACTTTGATAAAATAATCATTGGATGGCCCTCTTCCAAAATTGTGTCTGGTGGTCCCGCACTCTGACCAAGTTGGCTGTACAGCTGAACTTAGTTTAACATTATAAGGACCCTATGGGAAATTCACATAAAAACCATCTTGTCTGGAACCAATAGCTTTAATTAGAACCAAACTTTGATGGAATAGTCATTGGATGATCCTTTTCCAAAATTATGTCCTGCAATCGCACTCTCCCACCAAGATGGCTGCCACAGTGTAGTTGCATTGTTATTGAAAGCAGCTTTGATCCATGTGAGCGATTACATGCTCCTGGGAGCCTCTGGTTTCATCAAATTTTCAGAATTTGAATTCTTTTCGTCCTTTATTTCAAAAACTATGATAGATGTTAAGTTTAAACTGCAAAAATGTTCAGCATGTCAAGATCTACATATACCCTGTAATTTTGAAATGAATCTGATTACTCATTTTGGAATTAATTGCCCTTTTTTCATCAAATTTTTTAAATTTTAATACTTTTCGTCCTTTATTTCAAAAACTATAAGAGATGGATGTTAAGTTTAAATTGCAAAAATGTGCATCATGTAGAGATCTACCTACCCTGCAGTTAAGTAAATGCCATTACCCATTATTGCCCTTTTTAGCTCACCTAGCCAAAGGTCATGTGAGCTTTTGCCATCACTTGGTGTCTGTCGTCTGTCCGTCGTACGTCGTAAACTCCACATTTTAATCTTCTCCTCAGAAACCACTGGGCCAATTGCAACCAAACTTTAGTGGACTGGTCCCTGGATGGCCCTCTTCCAAAATTGTGTCCAGTGATCCCGACTTCCAACCAGGATGGCTGCCAAGCTAAAAATAGAAAAAGGGGGATGCAATTTTAATTGTCCCTTGCTGCTGTAGTATAAGTCAAAATGAGCTCAAATTTTAACTGCAGCTACATGTACATGGCAAGGAGTAGTTAATCATATATTCCGGGTTTTTCTGTGAATTTTTTCTTTCAGCCGATTTATACCAATTATGCAAATTAGGTATATTTTGATAAAAGATCGCATTTAAATCTTCTCCTCTGAAACCGCTAAACCAAATTAAACAAAACCTGGCGGGGATGGTCCCTGGGTGGGTCCCTTTCAAAATTGTGTCTGACATTCAAGATGGCTGCTGTTACTAAAAATAGAAATTTCTTCAATTGTCCATTGCTGCTTTAATATAAATCAAAATGAGCTCAAATGTTAACTGCAGCTACATGGGAAGGAGTAGTTTAACACATATTCCATTGTTTTCTGTTAGCCGATTTATACCGATTATGCAAATTATGAGATAAAAATCAAATCTAAATCTTTTGCTCAGAAATTTGAGTTGAAATGATCTTTGGGTGGCCCACTTTCAAAATTATGTGTAACACCCCCATTTTCTAATAACTTTAGATGTAAAATTGAAAACCAGGTGAGCGATTACAAGCTCCTGGGAGCCTCTAGTTAAATTATTTTTTTAGTGGAAATTTTAATCTATGAAATGGTTTATCTATATTAGAACAGTCTTCAATATCTAAATCAAGTTCTTTGAAAATATTATTTACACAAGTATACCATGAGTATTTGCCTTCATCCTGCATTTTTTTATTTACATTAGTTATACAGACAAGGTGTACGCCATGACTACGTGTGTATTTGGTGGTTATTGTTTTACATTAGTTATACAGACAAGGTCTACCACTGGCTACGTGTGTATTTGGTGGTGCTTGTTTAACATTAGTTATACAGACAAGGTGTAGCCATGACTACGTGTGTATTTGGTGGTTATTGTTTTACATTAGTTATACAGACAAGGTGTAGCCATGACTGCATCATGTACATGTGTATTTGGTGGTTATTGTTTTACATTAGTTATACAGACAAGGTCTACCACTGGCTACGTGTGTATTTGGTGGTGCTTGTTTTACATTAGTTATACAGACACAGTGATCTTGAAGTTTTTTTTCAGAATGGGCCCATGGCCCCTTCAAAAAAATTTCAATGGGCCATGCTATCATATGAATGGGCCATTGTAAATGAAATAAATTTCCAGCACAATAATGCATAGATATGGCCATGCAAATTAATTACTTGGTTCTCGGGCCCTTTTTTGTAAAAATTGATGAGGGAGGGCGGCATTTTTTTTTTATCCTTTTACTGCTGTAAAAAGTGATGAGGGAGGCATTTTTTCTTCTTTTTTTTGTGTGAAAAATATGGCAATGTATAAATCTTTTCATTACTTTATTGAAAATTTCAATTTTATTTCTTCCGATGGTGGCAGAAACATCACAAGTGTTTAATTTTTATGGAAACGTCCAATCCGCTGGTCCCAACGTATCATTTTTATCTCCGTAAACAATTCCAATAAGGTACAAGCTTCGGAGAAGGCCCCTATTATGTTCCCTGGTATAACTGGCAAACATTTGTGCCGAATTTGCACAGAAATGATTGACATTTTTTCTAAATGTCAAACGGAAACACGTTTTTTATTTATACATTGTCATAACGATGCTTTAAATCTCATTTAAGCATGATGCGTTTTAAAGTGTTTCACCGACCACGAGATATAAGAGAAAAAACGGATGCGGTTGTTTTTTCCGCACGGACAGCGCTACCGCATTTACATTTTTTTTTTTACTATTTTTGCAATAAAATAGGCAATGCGGCGACGATTTTCCACATGCGGGCGGGCCTGAGAACCAAGAAATTAACTTTTTATGGCCTATGTATTTTCATACTATACATTGTAGCTCATGTAACATTTAAATAAATATACAATGTAATTGATTGAAATTGAATTGCTTTTCAGTTTTCTAGCGTTTTCTACAGACTCTGGATTCACCCATCTTTACCTGCTTCACTACATTGTTATTCCAAGGACTGAAATGTTTAACTTTGCCCATTATCGAAATATACACTTTAGCATGCCACATATTTAAAATTTCTCCATTCAATATCTATAAGCAATCAAATATCACTTATTTTTCTATTATTTTTAATACCCTACATAATTATAATTATCAGGGCGAACAGGTAATAGGGCGAACATAATTTAGGTCTTCAAGCTTCATTTCTCCAATCCAGTAACACTGATGTATAGTTAAATTTATATTGCAGATTTCCTTATCTTGACCATATTGAGAAACCATTTACATTTTGTACCACAAGGAACAAGAACAATTTCATAAGTTGAAATTGAATATAATCAAAATTCATAGGCACTTGTTTCTGGTAAAAAAAATATACCCAGATACTAATAATTATTAGTATCTGGGTATATTTACTTTACCAGAAATAAGTGTCAAAATTACAGAGAATAAAAAAATTAACATTTGATACACCTTTCATGCCTTTGGTATTGAATCTGTTCTCAACTCAGTTACACACACAGTAAATCAAATAAAGGTCAAAAGGCTATATAAAGTCATACATTTCAAATGAATTTTTATTCCAAGTAAATTTTAACAATAAACAACCATGAACATTTGTGGACGTCTTTCTCGTTAGCATCACAATCTGATGAGACAGGGTCGGGGGTACTTGTACGTCTTGTGAGCCAGAGTCAATCATATTTTCAGTTTCTTTTCTCACGGAATCGTCAGGATCAAAATTGTTATTTCCATCTCGACCAACAAACGAAAACAAATTCTTCTGGCCAGGTAAAACAGGCAGACGCTGCTTTTTTTTTTCGGAGGCATTTTTCTATAAAATTCCACTAAATACCGGTAAACAATAACTCGCAGACACGTACTTTCAGAAATAGAATTTTCCGTTAAAATAAAATTTTATATTGAATTTTGGGATGATTTTATACACATTTTTATTCATTTGATTCATATTTGTCAAAAATCCAATTTTCAAACGTTTATTTGGAGTAACATTTGGAAAAAAAAGTCACATCATTGGTTGTTATTCTTTTCTGGTATTTAGACATTTCATAGTTAGATTTACTTCAGCGTTAAGCAAAGGGAAAACCACGAGACAGTCCGATAAATATGTAAATAGGCAGAACATTCTCAATGATCCGATTTCGACACGATTATGCATAATTCAGTAGGGTTCACTGTTTTTCAAGGGGTTCACTGCAATTCAGTGTACCGCACGACTGATGACTATCGTTCCATGGATACCGAACCTTGCAAAATTATTGTGCGCCACACGGGCGCTTACATTTTACTTTCACTGCGCCATTTTTCAGCTTAATGCGCAAATTGCGCATGGCGCTGGACTTTCCCGATCACTGCAGACAAGGTGTAACCATGACTACGTGTGTATTTGGTGGTTATTGTTTTTTATTTTACTACATCATATAGTTGTTTAAAATAGATAAGTATGTCAAAATATTTTTGTTCTTCTAAGTTCATCTATAAAATTATAACTCTAATGCAATGAAATTGATTAAAAACGGCTGATAATTGTAAACAAATGTAACTGTTGGGAAAATTGCATTACTGCCGCAAATATCCGTTTAGACGACCCAGCTACACGTCTCCAGGTAAACTCAATTTGCTACAGTAAAATATACTATTTACGGCAGCAACACTTCAAATACAATACTGTTATTTCCCAATGTCTTGTCTGCAAAAATTAACTCTTCGTCAGTGTCAGATTCTTTTTGTAAGTGATCTTTGAAATTTATGTAGTGGCTTTTTAAATTGAGTGGCATAGATTCATTGTCAAAACCTCTGCGCGGTATTTTCAAATATTTCAATAGACAATATACAACTTATTTTTTCCACCGTAGGAACACTCTTCGTCTGATACAGCATAACGTGTTTGGAGATCATTGTTGACTGACATCATATCAGTATGTTTACAACTATCCACCTTCACATTCTATGAATAATGAACGAGACTAAATTAGATATACGCCAATAACAAGCCAGAAAGAATGAGCGATCAAGTAATGCTCTTAAATTTTCCTCAGTTTTTACGGTTCTGAACTGTTTTGACTGTGTGGTATTTATGAACTGTTCTGACTGTGTAGTATTTATGAACTGTTCTGACAGTATGATGTTTATGAACTGTTCTGACTGTAGTATTTATGAACTGTTCTGACTGTGTGGTGTTCATGAACTGTCCCGACTGCGTGGTATTTATGAACAGTTCTGACTGTATGGTATTTATGAACTATTCTGACTGTGTGGTATTTATGAACTGTCCCGACTGTGTGGTATATATGAACTGTTCTGACTGTGTGGTGTGTATGAACTGTCCCGATTGTGTGGTATGTATGAACTGTTCTGACTGTGTGGTATGTATGAACTGTTCTGACTGTATGATATTTATGAACTGTTCTGACTGTGTGGTATGTATGAACTGTTCTGACTGTGTTGTATTTATGAACTGTTCTGACTGTATGGTATTTATGAACTGTTCTGACTGTGTTGTATTTATGAACTGTTCTGACTGTATGGTATTTATGAACTGTTCAGACTGTGTGGTATGTATGAACTGTTCTGACTGTGTGGTATGTATGAACTGTTCTGACTGTGTGGTATGTATGAACTGTTCTGACTGTGTTGTATTTATGAACTGTTCTGACTGTATGGTATTTATGAACTGTTCTGACTGTGTGGTATTTATGTAATATTCTGACTGTGTGGTATGTATGAACTGTTCTGATTGTGTGGGATGTATGAACTGTTCTGACTGTGTGGTATGTATGAACTGTTCTGACTGTGTTGTATTTATGACCTGTTCTGACTGTGTTGTATTTATGAACTGTTCTGACTGT
>MJUT01030006.1:0-13164 GCA_002080005.1 Gigantidas platifrons | reverse complement strand
GGCTTTGAAAATCGGAAATTGCTTTGATGTTTTTGGAAATACAATTATGGCGGGTAAATACCCTGGTCTAATTATAACTGACTATTAAACATCCTATTGGTTGTTTAAATATAAAATGATCAAAAATAGATATAAAAAGGATTAGAGATTCCAAAAAATGCATAATCACCCATGATTCATTGCAAATATGCTAGAGAGGCTGTGTGTAGAAAGGTTAAAATCTATGTTGTTTACATCGAGACGCGACTAGAGAAAACGGTTTATAAGATCTTTAACTCACTTTAAATGTTTTTTATTTGTTTTACAATGGATCTGGATTCTGTATACATTCATATTTAACAATTGTTCAGTTATTTATATATATTTTTAGAACAATTACACCATAATTTCCATAAACAACTCAAGAATGGCAAGATGTGATCAAGTAAATGGTCATGTACACTGTTTTGTGTTTATGATTTTGTTTAAGTTTTATTTCCGTCTTGTTTATTATTGTAATGAAGAAAGATTTCTTCACTTCCAGTTCCATAGCCAAGCTTTTTCTGTAATTTCTTGAGCAACCTCATGATCAAACAAAAAAAAAAACAAATGCTTTAAATTGTCAATCAAGACGCCCACAATGTCAACCAGCAGTATAATCAATAAAAATCACAGTATACAATTGATTCACATAATATTGTTTTCATTGGATAGGACAATGCAAACAAAATAACAAAAAATTATGTACAAACTACAGTACAGGTACAAAATATAGCAGGTACAGGTACTTGTCTTTAAGACATGAAATATAGTTTTATTAGAAAAAAAATATGCACCCCTATATCATTTTTAAGACATATATTTTTATATTTTGTATTTAAAAAAATATGCACCCAATAATATATCATTTATGACATGCAGTATAACTTAGCTGAAAAAAATATGCACAATTACATACTATATAACTTTACTAAAAAAAATATGCACCCCTACATACTAGATATAACTTTACTAAAAAAACATATGCACCCTACATGCTATAAGTATAATATGTGGGGTGCATATTCTTTTAAATAAAGTTATATATATCCTAAAGTTGATAGAAGTGCATATTTTTTTTAATAATGTTATATATATGGTGTATTAAAGACAAGCCCATGTGGTCACAGAGGAGTATGCAGATGTCGAACTGCCACAAAGTCCACCCTGACACAAATCCTGAGCCTTTTAAATAGTCATTGTGGTCAAGAAGACATATCTAAACGTTATGTCCATCTCATTCAGAAAACGTTGGATGATATTGAATTGTATGAGTTTGTACAAAATACTTGCAAATATGTCCGATTTTCTTTGTAGGAAATGTGAAAGAAAATTTAAGCATTTTTTCTAGGGTACTGGAGGAAAATTATAATCATGCTTCTTTCTTTAAGAAACTGTGAAAATGTCAGTTGCCCCCTCAGAAAAAAATGTGTGTCTTACATCATTTTGATATTATTTGTGATAAAAGAGGAGATCACAGCACTGATATTGATCCATTTTTATTTGGAAAGAAATTAGTCCGAGATTCCTCTGCCGTTCGACGACTATTTATATCTTGCTGTTGTCGTTGAACGTCAGAGCGCTCTCCATAATGAAAACAGCGGATTTTTCTCCCCATCTTAACTGTAGCACATTTCTACGTTTTGTGGCTATCAGATTTTATTTTCTATCCAAAACCCTAATATATATCGCTTCACCAATCATTTTTCTACGGCAGAGGAATCTCGGACTAGAAAGAAATTTGACATTTCCATTTCAGGTAAATATGCAGAACAAAATGAATAAGTATTCACAGATATATTATGTCATGTCCACTATAATGCCCTAGATAATTTGATAAAGGAAAAACAATGCTTTGTATGAAACATCTTCAAGGACTATAAGATATATTTCAGTTTAAAAAGAAAATGTGGATATATTTTTGAAACATTTAAAATTTGAGTTAAATTTTCATACAGATATTCAGGGACGTCATTAGAAGCCGGCAACCGGCGAAAATCTCCGGTAATTTCAGCTGTCGCCGCCGGTAACAGGAAAAAAAGTCACAATATATTTTTTCAACATTTACTATACCCCGGAAAGTCACAGTATGTATAATGAGTGACTTTGTCCATTACCCAGGTTATGGTGTTTATCGCCACTTTCAACATTTTTTTCGGTGATATGGTGGCTTTCTGTTTTATCATTACAGTATATTTCAAATTTGGTTTCATTCTGATAAATAATAACATTTGTTCGGCACATACCGTTCACACTTATTACCTAATAACCAGGACCAATATTAATTTGATCTTTGAACTTTGCAAATTGATAACTGGTAAGCAAATTATGACAATGCCGTCTTTTGAGGTATAATTCGTAATTGGATAAATATTTCAACGCATGCCAACATTTTAATGATCTTTCTTTATGATGGTCTCTTTTTAAAACATTAATATTACCGATTAGTACAATTAGCTTCTTTGTAAACACGTGTGCGTACTTGACAAATTAACATAATAAATAATAAGACAAGCTTAAAATAGAACCAAGTAATATATTCCTTTTAAACAATATAGTCGTGTATATAACGGGATATAAATAATTGTTCATACAAAAGACAAGGTATTTTATTTAGACCTAATAAATAATCAAATTAGATCGAGATCAAATACAAAGAACATGATGTCTGTGTAAATCCTGTGGTCTTTTTTCATTGTACATATCCCAGATGCATGCCAGATATGTAACATTGCTGATGTCTTAAGATAAAAAGGTCAAAACTTTGCAAAGCACATTCTTAAGTACCATAAATTAAGGCTAAATTATGACAATGCTGTCTTTTGAGGTATAATTCGTAATTGGATAAATATTTCACCACATGCCAACATTTTAATTATCTTTCTTTATGATGGTTTCTTTTTAAAACATTAATATTACCGATTAGTACAATTAGCTTCTTTGTAAACACATTGCATAATTGATAAATTAACATACCAAACAATAAGACAAGCTTAAAATAGAACCAAGTAATATATTCCTTTTAAACCATTTAGTCGTGTATATAACGGGATATAAATAATTGTTCATACCAAAGACAAGGTATTTTATTTAGACCTAATAAATAATCAAAGTAGATCGAGATCAAATACAAAGAACATGATTTCTCACTTTTGAGACAGACCTGTTCCTATTTTTTAGCGATGTGAGATTGTCTTATCTTGCACTAGTTCAAGACAAAAAAATCACGTGCGTTTTACCGGCAAATACATGATGTACAGTTTATGTCAACTGCCCCCAGTTCTCCATGCTTCACCAATAAAACCACGATTCTATTACATAAGTATTTTTAAATTAATGTATGTATACTATTCTGCTAGCTAATAATTTAACTATCGTGCACCTTTCATGTTTCACGGTGTATGACTTTCAAGTCAATGTTTGTTTACTTTGAGTAAATAATAGAGTGCTCTCCCTTGTTAGTAACTAACGTACCTCCCTTTGACCAAAGTCAAATATTTTTTCACAGCCACAGGTGTAGTGTTGAGTTACATTTATCATATATTTATTAAATACATTGTATTTTATTATGAAATACATTTAAAATACTGCCAAGACACGGATGCATATGAATAAATTGAATGCTTACTTAAGCAATGGAAACAAAATTTGCGGGAAAACGCTCGATCGGGAATGTAAGCAAAACAATTAGGTAACAGCTGATAAAAGTGAGAAATAAAATCAAACACCGGCAAAAAGTGCAAAACAGGGAAATCTCCGACACACTCGGGTAAGATTTCAATCGTTCGCTGACTCGGCGAGCCTCGTCAGCGAACGATTGTAATCTTACCCTCGGGTGTCGGAGATTTCCCTGTCTTGCACTTTTGCCGGTGTTAGATTCTATATGTCTGTGTAAATCCTGTGGTCTTTTTTCATTGTACATATCCCAGATGCATGCCAGATATGTAACATTGCTGATGTCTTAAGATAAAAAGGTCAAAACTTTGCAAAGCACATTCTTAAGTACCATAAATTATGGCTAAATTATGACAATGCCGTATTTTGAGGTATAATTCGTAATTGGATAAATATTTCACCGCATGCCAACATTTTAATTATCTTTCTTTATGATGGTTTCTTTTTAAAAAAAATTTTAATATTATAAAAATTAATAGACGCTTCTTTCTTAATTAGAATTTATTCTTTTTTTATGAAGAACAATAAAGCACGGAGCCCGTTAACTGACATGATAAATATTTGTATGACGTTAAACGAAATAGTATTTGGCATAAACTAAATTCAAAAAATATCAATAAACGAAATTCAAAAAATTATCATGTCAGAAAACGGGCTCCGTAAACTATTTCGCATAAACGAAATTAAAATTATCATGTCAGTTACTGGGCTCCACAATAAAGCAACATATTAATATGCATTTTTAATAGCTTTTCTTCTTTTTTTTTTATTTCAGATGAGTGCGTTTTCATCGCATATTTGTGTATACATGTAAACAAAGTAATATAATGTGTAGTTGTTGTGTATGACCTCACGGAAACGGCCTTGTAGGCTTTTATTCATTACAGAAACTTTTTAAATTATGTTTTTTTGTTTCCAATCGATAATTTGAGTGCGCAGGTGCTAAAGGTAGATATATACCGACATATAGTATACTGGTTGACGCACAGGCACTCGACGTTCAATGAATAAAATTGTATTCATTGAACGTCGAGTGCCTGTGGTTGACGATATATTGGCCGTCATATTAGAATATTCAATTATTCTTAATTTTATGAGTGTGTGGATTACTGTTCAAACTGTGTCTGAAGGCCTCTCAGAGGAAGTATCGTCTTCACGTTTTGAAAATTGTGTTTGTTAAAAATGTCCATAAAAAAATCAAGTATTTTAGGAAGCAAATTTGATGCCAGGAGATGGCTAGAATGCAGGATTTTGCACCATTTATCCCAGAGCCTCTGGTAGCCCCAGTCCCCCTGCCGTAAATACCACATCGCTGAGCGAGGTGGGAGATTGGTTTTGCCAGTCTATTCATTCTCCTTTAACTTTTATTTTTTCTCCTACAACTCAAAAAATTAATGACATCCCTGATATTGATGTTTCAGTAAAGATATTTTGTTGTCTCACATGTTATAAGAGTGTTAACTCATTTTGTATGTCAGATACAGGAGAGGAAGTTATGTTTCAATCTTTTCAGTACATAAATACATGTTTACATAGGTATAATTTTTATGATTCTGTTTCACAGGATAATGTAGACCTTTGAATGAATTCTTTATTTGCAAAAAGCACATACATGCTATAGCAACGAATATATATAATGATAAAAAGAAAAAAAGAAAAAAAAAGAAAGGGATAACAGAGAACAATATGACAAAGTTAATTGTATATAAGATATAATTTCTAATCTTAATTTCCAAGCTGAATTCAAAGATCAATAAAAGCTAGGTTACATTACAGCTAGATCTTTTACATTTGACACCATTTTGTTTAACCTTTATTTGCCTCAATATAAGCAAGAGCTTATATATTTCATATACTATTGGAGGTTTTACAGATAAAATATGATACCAATATTTCAAAATTATATGGTGTTTATACATAAAGAGGAAAATGACCAAGTTCACCATATAAAAAAGGCAAAGGAAATAAGTGAATTTATTGCAGAATTATTTTTTGAATGGAAAGGTTATTTTGTTTCCATTCTGCCTTTGATTTCAAATCTATGTGTGAATGCTAGTCATTATGTCTTTGTTTTAAAATCTGTGTGTGAATGCTTGTAATTCTGTCTTTGTTTTAAGATTTCTGTGTGAATGCTTTTTAAAAGTAATTTTGTCTTTGTTTTAAAGTATTTGTGAATGAATGGTATCTATTCTTTGTGTTTTTTAAAATATGTGTGTATGAAGGGTAGTCATTCTGTCTAGTGGTTATTCATAAGTTTATGTCACTCTGGTTAT
The DNA here is from genome assembly GCA_002080005.1 of Gigantidas platifrons. NCBI lineage: Eukaryota > Metazoa > Mollusca > Bivalvia > Mytilida > Modiolidae > Gigantidas > Gigantidas platifrons. The sequence goes on along the minus strand of MJUT01030006.1, from coordinate 7,198 downwards.
GTATTCCCTTATTTAAGTATATTTAGTATTGATATATAGGCAGACAGTTCAAGACCTTTAGCTTTTTTTATTTGAATTCTCTTGTAGTAAAAACTGTTACTGTTCACCTGTTAAAACTTACCTAAAGTTTCTTACTTTATTTAACTAAAGTAAATCATTTTGTTTGTTTTTTATTAAATTATTTTGTGATATTTTAAAATTATAACCTATATGGAATATAATGAGATAACATCACATGACAAACTTAGAATCAAAGAAAGAGATAATTGACTGTGTTGTTCTTCATCTTAAAAGAGGAAATTAAAATGTGATCATGGATTGGATCATTGGTCAACCACATCATCATCAACTGGGGTCATGGTTTGGGTCTGTGGTCATCTTAATCTACTCACATTGGAATGTCTGGACTCCAGTTTGAGTTTGTATTTCTTGGTGTATGATTTCATATGTTTTTTTTTTAATTTGTGAATTAATTTGTTATACTTGTTACAGGCCTTTTCTATCATTTTTCTTTTCAGTATGCTTTCTGAGATTGAATATGTTTTTCTGAAATTTTGTACTTGCCAAGATCACAATAACAATTATTTTTATCCACATGTCCATGTAATAAGATAAGAAAACTTACTACACTTAAAAAAGTATAATATTTATTATTCGCATACCACCACCCCCCTTTTTCCAACAAAAAAAAACCACAAAAAAACAACAAAAACTACCACATACATAAAATCAAAATCTCTTGTTGAGGTCTTGTGTTCCAAAAACATACAGAGGTAGAATTTAAACCTGGTTTGACATCAGTCAGGTGTACAACACGTAATTCATTAGCATGGATCGGCCGGAGCTCCCAATTAATCTGAATAAAATTTGAAATACATCCACGATTTTTTTTTAGTAAGACCAGAATATAACTCAACTTTGTTGACGATGTTTAAATACGATAATTAGGTAACCCCAAGTCCACATTTGTTCAGCAAGTTCGGAATAGGGAATACACTATCGTACCTACAAAGGTATCAAAATGCTAAAAATGACCGAAAATGAACCACGACTTCAAACCCAAATTTATAAATGTAGCAAGCAAATGAGGGGTTTGTTTAATTAACATACCTTCCATTATGTTTATTCTTTCGATTTAAATATATTTCAACCTTCATCGGTTTTGAGGACGCATTTGTGTCAGTCAACTGCAGACCAGGGTATTACCCGCCATATTTTTTATTGACATCTGGCGTCGTTTGATATTTCTGATATTTCGAGCAGTTAGACGTTTTGTACATGTTTTTTTATTGGTTAAGTTACACCAAGCACATGATCATTAACAAAGTTACGATCATATTATGATCAAATTAATTCAGATGTTGCTTATTTTTGTATTTGAAATACGGCCTCGCGATCGTTTACAAAATGACAGTGACGCCATGACGTTTCTATAATTATCTCCCTTTATCCGCGTGATTACAGATCGGAACTCTCCAATGTCGGCGGCTTTCTCACTGCAACGTATCATTTTTTTGTTATCTCCGTAAACAATTCCAATAAGGTACAATCTTCGGAGAAGCCCCCTATTATGTTTCCTGGTAAAACTGGCAAACATTTGTGCCGAATTTGCACAGAAACGATTGACATTTTGTCTAAATGTCAAACGGAAACACGTTTTTTATTTATACATTGTCATGACGATGCTTTAAATCTCATTTAAGCATGATGCGTTTTAAAGCGTTTCACCGACCACGCGATATAAGAGAAAAACGGATGCGGTTGTTATTTCCGTACGGACAGCGCTACCGCATTTAAATTTCTTTTTTTACTATTTTTGCAAAAAAATCGGCAATGCGGCGACGAATTTCCACATGCGGGCGGGCCTGAGAACCAAGAAATTAACTTTGTATGGCCTAATAAAAATTTTGGCGTTTGATCGAGAGATTGCGATTTTTTTTCCGTGTATTGTCTCGTGTTCATTCTGACTTGTCAAAAATATGCAATATACTAGATCCCTATAGATATCAAATAAAGAAAATGTTAAGTTAATAGTTTAATATACATCGATAAAACATGCATATATTAAAAACAAATAAAAAGTTAGTAATTAATGCACTGTCTTTACAAGTACCGGTATCACATATCATTGTAATTCCCATTCTCTATCCAGAGTTGTCGTTCCTGCTACGCTACACAACATCTCTGTCAACGCTCATTACACAAGATTTTTGTAAAATTTAGAAACAGTAAGAAAAAATCTACTTAAAATTGTTTCAATTATTGTAAATATCAATAAAGATGAAAATAAATCACTCATTTCAAATCAATTCTCTCCTCAAAATGATTTGTGATCGTTTTTAACTTTTTAATTTTTACCTCCGCAAAATAGTTCTCCAAGAAGTGGGGGATAAAATCATTTTTAAGAGAGAATTGATTTGAAATGAGTGATTTATTTTCGTTTTTATTGATATTTACAATAATTAAAACAATTTTAAGTAATTCTTAACATGATTACGGTGTATATTAGGTAAACAATCATTTGGTCAATAGGTTAAACGATTATATGTGTTGATTACGATACATGAAAATTCAACTTATATCGATATACAGGTAAAAATAAAATTAACAGGGGGTATACCCGCTGGCAATTTAACACCTTTTATGACCGTTATTGTAAATGTGACATATCCTTTGATGTTACAGTAATGTTTTGATCAAGTTTTTAATTGGCATTAATTCATTATTGGGTTTATTAATTTTAATAAACATACCTGACAAAATACCTACAAATACAGCTGTAATTTGGCGTTTGTCACCCAAGCCACTAATTTCAACTCTCTTAGAACCTTCGGCGACTATGGTCCAATTTGAAACAGACACATTGTTTAATCCAGCATGATCCCAATTAATGATCAGATTCGATGGAATGTCATGCTCATTTATAGTATCTTCAATATGTTCTAGAAATTCCCTTTTTAGTTCATCAAAATTTTCAACTTTATCAGCTTTACAAGATGTAGAGCCACGACGTTTCACAAAGGTCATCCTGTACGACAAGGATTTTTCCCAGTTTTTTTTAAATATCAATAGATCCACCATTTTCAACTAACATAGTTCTGTCTGTTCCTGTAACAATACCCTTGGCAGCAGCAATTACAATTTGTGTATTGATAACGGCACCATTATTTCTTAACACACTGACATATTTTTTGCACCTTTGTGTCTAATTCAGCAAAGCTCTCCCTCGTTTTTTAGATACAATTTCAATAATTTCTCCTTCAAAGTCTAACTTTCTCTTTCTTGAGTTTAAAACTTTTTCGTATTTGTTTCTCTTTCCACACACAGTACTTTCTGCCAGATTTGGAAACATTCCTTTAAATTTCTTAACAGCAGAAGCAGGGCCATTTTGAGAGCAATAATTTCCTATTTCGGCACGATCCTTTGGAGAAAATATTATATATGTTCCACGTTTTGCCGAACTAGGTGTTTGTGATGAGCTTTGTGACCTTGACGGACTACCAACGATGCACTCCACGGGATCATTAGCCTCTATCAATGCAGATTAACCTAAAGCTACTGCCATTTCAGAACATTCCGATAGACTAACCTTTTTAGGCTTAACAAAATTGAAGATGCTCATCTTTGGAATGTCAACGTTTAGCTAAAATTTAATACCCGTAAATCTTTAATGAAAGAAACTCAGCTAAAACAACTCACGTACGAAGACATTTTGAACACCAACAAAATTGCTAAGGGCATATATACTAATAATTAAATGACAATATGTACATGTAACGTTAACGATCTGCCGACCATTAATTAGAAGATAAACATTCCCCTGCGTTATTGCTATGAGAAAATATTTGCCGTAGAATGAAATTTTAGCGGAATTTATTTTGGCGATTTTTGTTTGACGGCTAAATTAAGCAAAAATTAACACCCCGCGAAAATAACCCGCTATACGGTATTAGAGGAACTCCACAAATGAGATCATAGTACCCGAGAGGCCCAACCTCAGCTGGCATTGGAATTCTGCAAGTTCTACAAACGGGTGAACTCGATAGTTCTATATTCGCCAAAAAAAAAAGAACAAAACAAATAACAATAAGAGCTACAACTCCGCACCTAACTATATTTAAGAAACAAATGACATAATGTTTGAATTTAAATCTATATTTGAACATATGCATTTTCAGAGGTTTTTTTAGTTTTTTTAAGTATCTATAAAATACCTATATTAATATTGTTATCAAATAATATTACACTATTTAACTTTTGTGTTTCCTTGTACTTAGGAGCGGCCGTTGTGGACGTGATTGGATGGTAGTTGGGGTTACAACTACTTATGCAATCAATACTTATCACCACCAACGTTGTGAGTTCGAATCCCGCTCGGGGTATACTCGATACAACATTATGTGTTAAAGTTTGTCATTGACATTTGTCAAGTTGGTGGTTTTCTGCGGATACTCCGGTTTCGTCCTCCAATAAAACTGACCGCCACGATATAACTGAAATATTGTTGAAAGTGGGGTTAAACACCATAAACCTTTACCAAACCTTGTATGTGGGATTTGTTGGTCCGTTACTCTTATTCTTTCTTTGTTGATCATGAAGTTTGTCAGGAAGTATTAGTAGGGTACGGGCAATGTTACTAAATCCTTTCCTTGTGACTTTCATGAAGGCTTCCATGGATTTTAGGACCCCTCTTTCTGAGCTTGATTGTTTTCTACATTTGTTACGTTAGGAGTTGTATGGTTTCTTGAATCCAATTGACTCTTGTCCAATATAAAGTGTGGATTCCGACAAGGTAGAAGCACTTACGATCATCTTGTCCATTTTGAAACATTTATTCGAAACGCTTTTGCCATTTTGGTATTAAACATCAATCATATTATATATTTCCTCAGTGTGATTTTTTTTACATTTTATTCCTAAATTTTATTTCTATGACAACATTGAACAATAACAGATTAAGTAAATACATTTTATATTTGTAGACTGACGACACACAATGCAGTTTCTTATAACAGCAATAGTTGCTGTGATTTTACTTGTCGGTGTGGCATCATCATGTCCTAGTGTCTGTAATTGTACTGACACTTCAGTTGGAGTTCGCGTTGACTGTTCCAGTAGAGGACTGGACAGTATTCCAACAGATTTACCTAGTAACACTTATGACTTGTAAGTTTGTGACAACCAAAAGATTATGCTGTATGTGTAATATGTATTACTAGTATGTATATTGAATGTTTGAAAACTGAAGATACCTACGATGTAATGAAACCGCAAATCAAAGGACAGACAACGGCAAAATAACAAAAAAGAGACAAAGGGATACACAATGAACTACAAAACAAAACATGAAAAACTAAAAATCTGGGGTGAATCCAGGTACTTCGGAAGGATTAGCAGTTCCTGCTCCACTAGTGGCACCCGTCGTTTTACTTTTGTTACAAACCCTGTGATATGTCATGAATGAGGAAAAGACCGGAATATATCCGTGGTCATCTGCAACACAGGTATTCCGCAATGGCTAACAAAATCATGGGAGCTACCTCAAAGTGATTGTTTTATAGACAAGTATGTCTTCGTTTTTATTTCTAAGAATCTAGTATGTGTCTAAGTTTAGTAATAACATTTGGTCATGCCACGATACAGCTGAAATATTGCTAAAGTTGCTGTTAATCATCAATCAATCATGGTGTAATGATCAATTTATTTCAATCAACCAAAGTTTTCGATGTGGAATTCCAATTATTCACTTAAACATGTTTTAATAGACTGCGAAGATGTCGGTGACGATCGTCCGACATTCTACAATGTCAACAATTAATATAATTTATTTACAAATGTCGCAAGCAACACAATTTTGAAATTTTAAAAAGAAATTAATGTATATATACAAAATTAGATTAGATAACATACGTTCTAAATATGTTTCTTTGTAATGTTTCTTTTTATTTGTATATATAATCCAATTGTTTTATAGACAGGTAATGTTTTATTTCTAAGGGTCTTGTAGGTATCTTAAAGTTAATAATATACAATCAATGACTTTGGATGAGGTTAATACCACGATTTATTAACCCCAGAGATCTCATTATCACTGAGGCCGCATCGGCAGATGTGATAATCAGATCTGTGGGGCTGCTAAATCATGGTATTAACTGAAATCCAAAGTCATCAATTGTTTTATTATATGAGTACATCCGAAGTTAGTGATATTTTGGGGTTTTTTTTCACTGTAATAGTCATCACAATTACATTTTAGCTCACCTATGTGAGCTATTGCCATCACTTGGCGCCCGTCGTCCGTCTGTAATTTTTATTAAAAATCTTCCCCTCTGAAACCACTGGGCCAATTAAAACCAAACTTGGCCTGAATCATCCTTAGGGAGTTCCCTTTAAAAGATATGTCCGATGACCCTGCCGACCAACCATCATGGCAGCCATGTCTATAAATAGAACATAGGGGTAACATCAGTAAAAAAGCGGAGATGTAATTTTAATTGTCCATTGCTGCTTGAATGTAAGTTAAAATGAGCTCAAATTTTAATTGCACCTACATAGCAATGAGTAGTTTGACATATATTCCGGGTTTTTCAGTGAAATTTTTCTTTCAGCCGATTTATACCGTTTATGCAAATTAGACATATTTTGGTAAAAGATCATATTTAAATCTTCTTCTCTGAAACCTTTGAACCGAGTTAAACCACATTTGTCAGGGATAGTCCTTGGATGGTCCCATTTCAAAATTGTGTCTGACAACTACGCCCTCCATTCTAGATGGCTGCTGTTACTAAAAATAGAAATTTCTTCAATTGTCCATTGCTACTTTATTATAAATTTAAATGATCTCAAATTTTTATTGCAGTTACATGGAGATGAGTAGTTTAACATATATTCTGGGTTTTTCTGTGAAATTTTTCTTTCAGCCAAAATATACCGATTATGCAAATTAGGCATATTTTGATAAAAGATCACATTTAAATCTTCTCCTCTGAAACCCCTGAACCAAATTAAACCAAACCTGGGAGGGACAGTCCCTGGGTGGGCCCCTTTCAAAATTGTGTCCGACAGCCCCACCCTCCATTCAAGATGTCTTATGTTACTAAAAATAGAAATTTCTTCAATTGTACATTGCTGCTTTAATATAAGTCAAAATGAGCTCAAATTTTAACTTCAGCTACATGGCAAGGAATAGTTTAACATA